>CAUYRH010077131.1:0-11380 GCA_963574655.1 Perodicticus potto
TCTCCCTCAGAACGCGGTTCCAGAGTGCATTTCAGATATTGTATGAGAAAGGCTTTCTGACCAAAATTTGGGACAACATGGGAATAAACCAAGCTAAATAGGTTTCTTAATTGAGAAATATTTCCAGAACTAGTTTCAATCACTTCTCTGGCCTTTTGGCTAAGACCAAGCACAATGCTTGCAAAAATGAAAGGTTAGACTCTAATATACATAACTAACTAGACCACACTATCTTTAATTTTTTCTTAGAAATATCTTTGCAGCTACGGTTGCAAGGAACATTCTTTGTGAAATACTTTATTCTTAAAGACCTCACTACTCTGCAGCATTTCCAAACATGCATTCATTGTGCATTTTGTCAACAAATGTGTGTTATTCTGGGCACTGGGTGTTCAGTGGCGTACAGGACAGACAAGACCCTTGCTGTCTGCGATGTGCTCTGGTGCTGCGTTTTGTTGGTGGAGTCTCTATTTTCCCCTCATTGTCATTTCCCCTTGTCCCTGTCTGTCACTAACCCTGCGCACTTACTTCCAGCAACATTTTAGCCCCAATCCTTTAAGTTGACATTTTGTGACCTCACCTGCATTTAGGAAATCAGGTAACCAAGCATATAAGAATGATTGAATAAGGGGCTGTTCTTTTCATGTAAAACATGACCCACTTTATGGGAATGCATCCAGGTAAAGAGGCCTTTCTTGCCTATTTCCTCACCAAAGACTGTCTAATAATTAGTTGACATTTCCAAGGAGACAGCCTGTAGTTCCACAGGACTGTATAGCAAAGTGGTTGAACACAGACCATTTGCCTTCCCACAGACAGGCTGGCCATGCAGACCTAGCATGGGCCCCTCTTGTGGTATGACCCATGCAAGTTCCAGTTTCCTCACCTGTTGAATGGGGGTAATGATTGTGTCCACTTGCTCTGGTTGTTACAAGGATTGAGTTAGAGAATGTACTCACAGAAATAAGTAAGGTCAATTATGACTTTTACCAAGCCTAGTACTTAATAGGCATACAACAGATAGTTAGAAATATGAGTTATAGGCCTAAGGACAAAAACTAGGCTTTACAAATTCTTGAGCCAGTATTTTATAGACAATTTTATTATGTTTTTAGAAACACAGTTAAAGCTTGGGCCCAACTATGCTTGCACAGCTTTCTAAAATGCAGAGCAGATGGGCTTCCTTAACATCTGGTTATTGTGGTGAATCAGATGTAGTGGCTTGGGCACTGCAAACTTCGAAGCCAAAAATGCAGCACTCTGGCCCTACAGAGGTGCTGAGAGAAGTTTCTGGAACATTCACCTTACTTTGGGTTTTTTCTTTCCTCCCTGTACCTCCTGGCTTTCTTTGAGCATGAATCATGTGCCACAGTGAAGGCTAGAGAGGAAACAGAGGCACAGGCAGGCACGTGAATCAGGAGAGAGGAAGAGAACAGATGGGGTCCTGCCTCGGAGGGATTGGGGACATGGGAAAGCAGGGTGAGATTTTCAGGGAGAGGAAAAACACCTCATAGGGTGAAGGAGAGCCTCTGATGTGGTTAGCCAATGGGGCCGGTGGAAACCAAGCCCAAGCCCCAGCCCACCCTGGCGAGCACAGAGCCTCAGCCACAGGACAGAGCAGCCCCTAAGAGCCCATTGTGGATTGTCCAGCAAAAGACAGACAGCCTGTGCCATCACTTTGCTGGGCCCCATTTGAACTGTCACCTGGGATTACATACTCCTAGCCAATTATTAATCCATAAAGAGGTGATTCCTGAGAGCCCCACAGGCCACAGAGTCACAGTATTGTTATGAAAGGAACCATTTCAATCCCTAATTGCGGTGGAATGGCTGGGCAGAGCTATGCATTTATTACTCTGTCTTGGCATAAACTTTAGATAAATTACTGCTGAAGGACAATCACTTCAGCTTTTAAAGATAACAATAATAATGTGAGGGGAAAAGTGATAGAGGTCAAAAAGTATAAACAAGAAAAACATTTTATTAATCATGAATCATGAACTAAACAATCAGCAAGCTTACAGAGTAGACATTTATCTGCATTTTACACATGGGAAATTCCAACTCAGAAAAATGGTGTCTTGCCCAAGAGTCATAACTCAGTTATCAGAAAAAATGAAAACAAACAAATATTGAGTTATTTACACAATTTTACCTATAATTACTTACAATATCATGTATGTTATACCTATAGCAGCCAAAAAGTTTTACCTACATTTTCTAACTTATAACTATTATTATTCCTTGGGAATAATATATTATTGGGGAAACCAAGGTGGGAAATACTAAGTGACTTACCCAAGGTCACATTTAAAAATCAACTCTTGCTAGAAAAAAGATTTAAATTTAAGACACACAATGATAAAAATTGTAGAACAAAGTGTGAGAAAAAACTCTTACCACTGGCCTGGGAAAAAATTTTATGAAGAAGACCCCACTGTCAATTGCAGCAACATCAGAAATAAACGAACAGACATGATCAAACCAAAAAGCACAGCTAACGGTCCAACAACTAAAGCAAACAGGCAGCCTTCAGAATGGAAGAGGATATTTGCATGCTACAAATCTGGAAAAGGCGTAATAACTAGAATCCACAGAGAATTCAAACTAATCATCAAGAAAAGAGTAAAAAATCCCATTATAAGTGGGCAAGAGATACGAACAGAACCTTCTGTGAAGACAAATGTCCAACAAACACATGAAAAAAATGTTCATCATTCTTCACTATCAGAGAAATGCAAATCAAAACAACTCTGACATATCACCTACCCCAGGGAGAATAGTCCACATCACAAAGTCCCAAATCTGTGGATGCTGGCGTGGATGTGGAGAGAAGGGAATACTTTTACACTGCTTGCGGGATTGCAAACGAATATAGCCTCTACGGAAAGAAGTATTGATAATCCTCAAAGAGCTAAAAGCAAGCCTCCCATTCGATCCTGCAATTCCATTACTAGACATTCTACCTAGAGGAAAAAAAATCATTTTAATATTAGGACGTTTGCACTACAATGTTCATCAGAGCCCAATTCACAATTGCCAAGACATGGAAACAACCCAAGTGCCCATTAACTCAAGAGTGGACTAACAAACTGTGGTATATGTGTACCATGGAATATTGTTCAGACATTAAAAACAATGAAGACTTTACATCTTGTTATTTACCTGGATGGAGTTTGAGAACATTCTTCTTAGTAAAGTATCACAAAAATGGAAAAGCAAGTATCCAATGCACATAATACTAATAAAAAACCAATAGATGAACAACTATGTCCCCTCCTGAGAGAAGAACACAATTAAATTCATGTGGTGGGGGGAGGGACGGAGGAAGGGGAATTGGTAAGTGCTCACCTAATGGGCACAATGTAAGGATATACAGCACGCCCCCTGGGTGAAAAGCTCAACTACAACTTGAACTTTACCTAAGGCAAACAATGTAACCTAATCATTTGTACCCTCCCATTAATCTAAAATAAATAAATAATAAGTGGCAGAATTGGGATATGAACCAAGGCTGTCTGATTTGGAGCCTGCGTCCTTAGCCAACTCGTCTTCATCCTGTCCTCATAAAGAAGTATCTCAACCATCAGAAATCATACCTAGATAGTTTATGTACTACAGGAACAACCAGGAATGTATTTTATAATTAACCAAATGTAAATGATTCTTTTCTATCATTTCTGATCAGCTATCTATAATATTTTGTTCTACTGTGTAACAAAACATATCTATGTTTAACATGCTGGGCATAAGCAGCCTTCAAATATTTTTGTGGATTAGGTTGAAAACACAAATTAAAATTATATGAAGTATTCAAATTATCATATTTTTATGGAATTATTAATTTAACTTAGGTAATAACTATTCCCATAATTTTCTGCCAAACTTATAAAAAAAATCAGGGGAAAAAAATTCTTACTACCTTTTCAAAACAAAAACAGGTAGAGTTGTGGTGGGGCGATTCCGCCTAAAGAAACTTAATATTACTTGATATTAAGGCTTAATATTGAGGCTTCTACTCAAACGTAATATTACTCTTATGTTGTTTTCAGTAAAAAATTAGAAAACACCTCGTCATTTTTTCTTCTTGTGGAAATAATTCTCCACACATTTGAGCACAGCTGTTAACCATCCTACGGCCTTCCCTTTGGGAGGCAAGCACAGGTTCAGAGATGCATTGCAGTTCTAAGATTCCTGTGTGAAGAAAACAGAAAGGTTAATGGTGACAGATTTAGGCAAAAATCTACAGTCAAAAAAATAATAGAATGATAATAAAAGCATGTTTCATTCTTAAATTACATTCCACTTCATCGTATTATTTTAAAAATAAAAAGTCTTTACCTTTTGTGATTCCATATGTCTATCCATCCTTAAAATGGATAGATACTTGACTCCATGATCTCTGTACAATATGTTAAACAAAATTTTTTTTTTTTTTTGAGACAGAGCCTCAAGCTGTCACCCTGGGTAGAGTGCTGTGGCATCACAGCTCACAGCAACCTCCAACTCCTGGGCTTAAGAAATTCTCTTGCCTCTGCCTCCCAAGTAGCTGGGACTACAGGCGCCCACCACAACACCCAGCAATTTTTTGGTTGCAGCTGTCATTGTTGTTTGGCGGGCCCGGGCTGGATTCTAACCCGCCAGCTCAGGTGTATGTTGCTGACACCTTAGCCTGTTGAGCCACAGGCTCCGAGCCATAAACAAAAATTTAATGGAGAAATTATCTTGCCCTCCAGTAAAAATGTTTGATTTCAGAACCAGGGTGAATTTAACAGAAGTGAATTTTCTCTTTCTCCGACAGGAATCTTTTTTTTTTTTTTCTTCCATAAAGAACAGATTTATTTCTTACTTTCCAGTACAAATATCTTCTTTTTTTATTAAGTCATATACACATAGATCATGAATACATTTATGCATATGTGGGGTACAATGTGTTGATATTTTTATACAATCTGACGTGCTTACATCAAACCAATCAACATACTTTTGCCTCATTTACTTGATTATTGTGTTAAGACATTTATGTTCTACACTTGACAGATTTGACTTGTACTCTTGCAATATGCTCCATAGGTGTGGTCTCCCCTTTTACCCTCCCTCTATGAAACCTCCACCCTCCCCTCCCTTCCAACTCCATTTCTCTCCTTCATCCTGGGCTATAGTTGTATTCTATTTTTCATAAGAAAGTGTGAGGAAATATAAGTTGGTTTCATAGAAGTACTGAGTACATTGGATACTTTCACCTCCATTCTTGAGATACTTTACTCAGGAGAATATGTTCCAGTTCCCTCCATGTAAACATAAAAGAGGTAAAGGCTCCATCTTTTTTAAGGCTGCATAGTATTCCATGGTATACATATACCACAAATTATTAATTTGTTCATGGAATCTTTTGTCCTGCTGTCCACCTCCCACCAGCAGCTGACCGGCCTTTATCCCCTGCTCATTATTGGGGTGGCCCGGATTCATTTTTTCTCTGGATAAGCCTTATTCTTTGAGTCCCTGCCCCTTGATGGGTGGACCATGAACTACTCCTCTGGAGTTACCAGCAAGCTCCATATTAACCCTATCTCTTTTTCTAGACTGACTTTAGTCACTAACTGAAGTTCTCAGCACCTGATGCTGCCCAGAGCTTCTCCCCCTTTTCAGCTTATGAAAATGTGCTCAGTCATGCTACAAGTGCAAAAAACTTTGTTGGCTATGCGAGTCTGTTCAGTAACTAAAAACAATACACATATAGGCACAGTTTATCAGATAAACCCTTTATACTAAAGAACATGTGTTAATGGGCAACATGCTAATTAACCATCAAAAGTAAACTGTTCATACATTATCCTTCCATGTTTTTTTTTTTTTTTTTCTGAGACAGAGTCTCATTATGTCACCCTGGGTAGAGCGCTGTGGTGTCACAGGTCACAGCAACCTCAAACTCCTGGGCTTAAGTGATTCTCTTGCCTCAGCCTCCCAGTAGCTGGGACTATATGCACCCACCACAATGCCCAGCTATTTTTTGGTTGTCATTGTTGTTTGGCAGGCCCAGGCTGTGTTCGAACCTGCCGGCTCTGGTGTATGTGGCTGGTACCCTACCCACTAAGCCATGGGCACTGAGCCTCTTCCATGATTTTAAACAATTAATCATAAGTATTGAGCAAATAAATAAGACCTGGGGATGCGATCAAGAAAATACATTATACCTACCATTTGTTTAAATCCAACAGTGTCCTGGACTCAATAAGGTGTTTTTATATGTAATGCCTTATTTAAATAATATTCCCAGCAAATCATAAGGTACATATTCTTACTCTTTTTCAGATAAAGATTTTGAGATTTAGAGAAATTAAGAAACTTATCCAAGGCCACTAACCTGGTAAATGATTGAGCTGGTTGTCAAACTATCTATTAATATCCAATGCTTACGCTGTTTAATACCATGCCATAAACCTCCAAAATGTATCAGCATATCTTAGGTGGATCTTGTTGGCCTCTGCAAAAGCTTCAAAAAATCTTTAGCATTTTTTCCTCAAAATTCAGGTCCATACATCCAGTGGTATCTAGCTTTTTGTGGCTAGGTTTATTATAAGAAAATGTAGTAGTGATAAGAAACAACCATATGTGTAACAGGTTCAGGATTATGAACCCACTCCAGAAAATACCATTACCTAAAAAAACAAGAGAGGGTTTTCATGAAAAAATTTTGTAGCATAAATGAAAGTTTCTGATTTCTATAGTCATGCTACATTAGTTTCTTCTAATGTAGTTTTTGTGTTTCTTAAGTATGTCAGATAACATACATACTTTATATTGAGTGAAATAAATGCCAAAAGTAAACATAATTATTTTCTGCTTATAAGATTTAAGAAGAAAATTTAGCCTTCATGCCAGATGAATCAAAGTATGTAAGATTTCTCAAAATCTTTTTATGAGGTCTTTCTCTGTTAAGTTCTTGATGAAATTATCACCACACTAAATTTTCACATCTGTCATTCTAAACAGCCATATTTCTAGGAAGACCCCCAAATACCCAGAAAATAATATTTCACACTCTAGAGACTTCTCTTAGATTGACAAATATAAGTGATAATTTTTTGGCATTAGAATCTTCAGCATTTAACATAGCCAAATATTACAAAGATCTTCACTCAAGATAAAAACAGTAATATTTGCACTAAATACTGCCTCTGGAGATAGATACCTTTTTGTGAGCCCTTGAAATCTATACATATATTTTCTTTTAGAAATGAATTTTTGTGACCATGGAAATACTTTTTGTCCATGAAACATTAAAAAACATCTGTATCTGTTTACCCAAATTAATAAATTATTAATACTTTTTATAACAACTTTAAGTCATTTTTAGTGTTTAAAATGTCTGCCTGAATAGCCGGGCATTGTGGCAGGCACCTGTAGTCCCAGCTACTCGGGAGGCTGAGGCAAGAGAATC
Organism: Perodicticus potto; assembly: GCA_963574655.1. Classification (NCBI taxonomy): domain Eukaryota; kingdom Metazoa; phylum Chordata; class Mammalia; order Primates; family Lorisidae; genus Perodicticus; species Perodicticus potto. Next base: position 7,442 of record CAUYRH010077131.1, read on the forward strand.
ACCTAAGCCCAGGAGTAGGAGGTTGCTGTGAGCTGTGACGGCACAGCACTCTACCGAGGGCAATAGAGTGAGACTCTGTCTCTACAAAAAAAAAAATAATAATAATTAATTTAAAAAAATTAAAAAAACAAAATGTCTGCCTGTTAGAAAGAATGAATATTTTGTCTAAAATAGCCATACTATGAACTGTATATTTGTTTTAGCAAATATTCTGTTTGATTGAATAATGCAAATGAAGATTTAACCTGAAGTGAAATAAGAGTTTTTGAGAGTAATTGATAAGTTTCTAAAAGTTGCAACTTAATGAATATCACAAAAAACAATTTAGAAATATGAAAGAAAATAAAAATGGAAGGTGAGTTGTTTTGGAAAACACAAAGAAAAGGCTAAAATGACAGATGATTAGCTGTCATCTCTTTGCTGACCCCAAATAAATTTCTTATTTATTATACATTAACTACCCATCATGCTGCTATACTCTACAAGAATTGCTCCCCATTGTCGTTTTCCTGGTATACATGTATCTACCGAGTAGAAAGCACAGAGATTTTGAAGGAAGCAAAATAGACAATAGCAGTGATTTTCAGAGATTCTGCCTCATGGAATTCTTATATAACTCAGTGAGGACTAGCTGAAATGTCTGGAAATGGTAAACAGCCTTTGATCCATGACATTTAATGCTAACCAATGTGTCTGGACAGCCATCATAACCATAATATTGTATTTTTATCCTTAAAAATAATATTTCATCATTATAAACTATCATTACTAATTGCTAGGGCAGGTAAGGTATTTTTCTCAGTCTTTATATGACAGCCTTTAAAATCCAATCATGCATGATTTATACTAAACATGACTGAACTACCTTAAATAAATATTTACATCTGATTGATAAGTTAAAGTATATATATACGAGACATAGAAAGATTTTTTTAACTTTTAAAATCCCCCATAACATGACTTAACTGCTGTCATGTATTTCTTCTGCTATTAGCTCTGTTATTTGCTAATTAGTTATTCATCCACATTGCTTTAAATCAATATGAAACTTTCTACATATATACATGCAATGCTTTCCTTTAATATGATGAGTTTTATCCCTGGGTTTTCTGGATGAATTAATCCTTCCTTAATGTAAAGCAATGTTTTCCAATTTTGATCTATGACTCAGTTCCGGTCAAAAAAATCTGAGAAACAAAACAAATTTATACTCTTTTTGTAATGCACAGAAGTATATAGAAGGTGCTGATGACTCTACAATAAATGAAATAGTTCAGAAATGTGGAATCCACTATTTGTTCTAAACACTTTCATAACATAACATAACAACATCCAGGAAGGCAATAGTCCTTGAGGCACTTTTGAAGTACCAGCCTAATAATGGGAGTAGAAGATAATTATATGACTTCTGTTACAGAGGAAGCATTCCCATTTCTTCTAAACGTAATTTGGATCATTACTTTTCATTTTTCTATGATATCCCTGAAAATGTAAGAGAGAATCAGCAGGGTTACACCATTTCAATTATGAATGATATCATTTTGTTGACTCTGGATATTATATCAATAATTAAGAACAAGCTCAGAAAGTGCTAAAAATAAATATATTTTTAATTGATTTTTATAAATGTATGTTATGTTACACCACAGACCATATGCATTTAGGGATTTATTTTATTCATATATGGTCTCTTTATAACCCAAGAATCTAAAATAACAAATTTTAACATTGTAAGTGAAAACTTTGCACTTTCCAAAGCAGCTAAGGTCTTAGAAATATTCAGCTTACAAAATAATCAGTGCCAAGAAACATTCATATAGCAAACAAAGTAATGAGGTAGTATGGGTAAGGACCTGGGTTCTAGATTCAGATCCCAGTTCTGCCACCTTACAAGCTGTGTAACTTTGAAAAAAAATGACCTATTTCTCTGATTGTTATCAAAGAAATAGCAACAGAACTTTTTTCATAAAGCATTTTTCAATATTAAATAAGATAAATGTGCAGTATGTAGTGAACATTTGTAAAACTTATATATTGATGCTATTTAAATGGTGTCCTCAAATATGTTTTAAGATACAATCATGAAAACCAAAATAGTGTGATGTCAAAGTCATCAACACTTGTAGGACTTTTAAAGAAATGAAAATTCATCTAAAACCTTTATTGGCTTGGTACAGATTAAACTTTACTTTAAAAAATCCATAAAAAAGAGAATATATAAACTTTTGTAAAGAAACAATGCACTCTTCTCTTTTTTTAATTTCAAATTATGAGGGCACAAATATTTAGGTTACATTGTTTTCAATTATAAGGTAAAGTTCAAGTTGTAGTTGAACCCTTCACCCAGGGGGCATGATGAACACCCTCACGTGTGCACATTAGGTGAGATCCTACCAACTGTCCTCCCCCACCCTTTTCTCACCTCTCCCCTCCCCCTTGCTAGACTAAAAAATTAGAGCCAAGAACAGCCAAGAACACAGTAAGTAAAGCAAGCAGACAGCCCTCAGAATGGGGGAAGATATTTGCCGGTTATATCTCTGTTTTATCTTTCATGTGGGAGTATAGCTGTTTATATATTGGTTTCATATTAGTATTGAGTACACTGGATACCTTTTTTCCATTCTTGAGATACTTTACTAAGAAGAATGTGTTTCATCTCCATCTAAATACAAAAGACATAAAGTCTCCTCTTTTCTTATGGCTGAATAGTACTCCATGGTATACATACATCACAGTTTGTTAATCCATCCATGGGTCAATGGGCATTTGGGCTGCTTCCACGACTTAGCAGTTGTGAACTGAGCTGCAATAAACATTGTGATGCAAATGTCCTTGTGGTAAAATGATTTTTCTTCTTCTGAGTAGCTAGACATCAACAAAGGAAAGAATATGCCATGCTCATGGCTAGGAAGAATCAACATCATTACAGTGTCCATACTACCCAAAGCAATCTACAGATTTAATGCAATCCTCATCAAAGCGTCAACATAATACTTGGAAAAACTTGAGAAAAATCATACTTTGTTTCACACAGAACCAGAAAAAAACTCTGAATAGCCAATACAAATTTTAGAAATAAAAGCAAATCTGGAGGCATCACCATCACCAGAGTTCAGATTCTCACACTCTTCTCTTAAAAGTATCTTAGGTTTAAAGACATGAAACAATAAAAATACTAGAAGAGAGTGCAGGGCAAACACTTGAAGAAATCATCCTGGGAGAATACTTTATGAGGAGAATCCCCTGGGCAGTTGAAGCAATACCAAAAATACATTACTGGGATCTGATCAAACTAAAAAGCTTCTGCACAGCCAAGAACACAGTAAGTAAAGCAAGCAGACAGCCCTCAGAATGGGGGAAGATATTTGCCGGTTATATCTCTGACAAAGGATTAATAACAAGAATCCACAGAGAACTCAAACATATTAGCAAGAAAAAAACAAGTGATCCCATCTCAGGATGGGCAAGGGACTTCAAGAGAAAATTCTCTGAAGAAGACAGGCATACGGCCTACAGACACATGAAAAAATGCTCACAATCCTTAATCATCAGAGAAATGCAAATCAAAACTACTCTGAGATATCATCTAACTCCAGTAAGATTAGCTCACATAACAAAATCCCAAAACCAGAGATGTTGGCGTGGATGTGGAGAAAAGGGAACACTTCTACACTGCTGGTGGGAATGCACACTAACACGTTCCTTTTGGAAGGATGTTTGGAGAATACTTAGAGATCTAAAAATTGACCTGCCATTCGATCCTATAACTCCTTTACTAGGTATATACCCAGAAGACCAAAAATCACATTATAACAAAGATATCAGTACCAGAATGTTCATTGCAGCCCAATTCATAATTGCTAAGTCATGAAAGAAACCCAAGTGCCCATTGATCCATGAATGGATTAATAAATTGTGGTACATGTATACCATGGAATA
>CAUYRH010077132.1:0-14786 GCA_963574655.1 Perodicticus potto
CTAATCTATAGCTTTCATATGAAGGCTAAAACCAAGTTAATAGCACAAGAAATGGGGAAAGGGGCAAGGGAGGGGAGGGGAGGGGGGAAGATGGGTGGAAGGAGGGTGATTGGTGGGATCACGCTTACGGTGCATCTTACAAGGGTACAAGTGAAAATTACTAAAAGTAGAATATAAATGTCCTCATATAGTGATTTAAAGGCCATGAAAGCTATGTTAAATAGTTTAATGAAAATATTTTAGATTGTATATAAAGTCAGCATATTGTGCCCCATGATTGCACCAATGTGCACAATTATGATTTAACAAAAATTAAAAAAAAAAAAATGGGCCTCACCACGGCCCTGGGCTGTGAAAAGTGTGTTCTGCCCCAACAGGCAGCTGCACTCCGGAAGAGGCATGCGTTCTCAGAAATGGCCTTCAAAGTACAAACTGATTCGACTTCATAAGAAATCTTGCCCATCAAATATTTCACTGAAAATAAAATGGATCCGATGGGGTAAGGGGCAGGGTGATACATGGAGTCTGAAAACGTGGCCTAGGTTTTCCCGGCAGGATTTTCGTTGGTTGCTTGGTTGATCGGTTTTTCAGTTCCATGTACAAGTTCTGGTTCGACTAGTTCAAGTGTGCTAGGCAATCCGGCCCCTCAGCAGCACCTGCTGTGACCACCAATTTTACCAGCAGTGTGAGCTGCCAGGCCTTCAGGGACCAGGCTCTGACCGACTCTTTGGAAAGGAATCCTGCACATCACCTAGGGAAGAGTGAAGGATGGGCAGCACGGGGCACCCTCTGCAGCCCACGGCGCCTGCTGCTCAGCTCAGCAGTGCTGCCAAGTCTGGCTGGAATGCTCAGGGTTATGGATGAGCCTCCTCCCTTCAGGCCTAAGCCAGGCCCAGCAGGATCACAAAGCACATTCTCACCACGAGGACAAGCAAACAGAAGTCCCCAGCTGGGTGCCAAGCCCCAAAACACTTAGAAGCAAATCATGTGCATATTTAGGAATCTTGCAAAATCTAAACAGGATGCAAACTGCTGCGCTTTTATTCTACAGGAGGGGAGAAACAGTATTTTCCTAACAGGTCAAGAGCATTGCACAACATTTAAGAAGCCCAGTTCCTGGAAATGCTGATGCTGCTTACCCGGAACGCCGCTTTCCTCCACGGGCAGGCATGGCCCCTGCCATCCTCACCTGTCCTGTGGCCGCCATGGGGGCAACGGGCAACGTCACCGATCCAGGTATGTCTGAAGCCATTTCTGGAAATCAGCAAAGACGAGAGGTTCTGTCAATGCAAAACCCAGTAACAAGCAAGACCGTGGTCCTGTGGCACCAGAAGCACCACCCGAGACAGCCCAGGGACCTGGGGCCACGGCCACTCTGCTCCTCCATCAGCAGCTACGCGGCGTGGCTGAGTCCTTCCTCTCTCTCGGGCTTTGCCTTTCTCCTTGGGAAGAAGTTCTCTGGGCAGTACTTCCACATTTACTCCTTGCAAAAGTGGTTTAAAAGAATTAGCACATCTCAGCAGCTTTCCTAAGGGACTCCTATCTCCTGGCCACCTGGAGCAGGTAAGATGTCCCAGAATCCCGGCAGCACAGCCAAAGCCCAAGAGGACGGAATGGCCGCCGGTACCAACTACTGGCAACCCAGATGGGACCCGCTCAAGGTGAGCCCCCCTGATGCTCTGTCCCCATTCAAGCATCAGGGCTGGACTCAGAAGCCCTGGTGTCAGAGGTAAGTGTGTCCAGGGTAAGTTCTGGGTCGCCCAAGGAAAGCATTGGCTGTGCCACGCCAGGCAGAGCCCTCCTGGCTCTCCACAGCCAGGCCTTTCCAGGAAGGAATGTTAATTTACAAAACGAGGAGGCCTGGCACTAGACGATGGCACCTTCCTTGAGCATTGTGGCCGAGATCCATTATTTCTCCTAAGCCAGACACTTTAGGAAGCTCGTTGAGTCCACGTAAGCTTCCCTGATTTCAAAGAAACCACACCATGAAAACGTTTCTGCTTCCCATTTTCTGAAGCGTTCTTAAACGCAGGTACACTTTACTCAGACCATTTCGTGGCAAGAAAACTATTTCAAGAGGCCTCTCTGACTCTTGTTTATTGTTCTCAGGAAAGACGCCCATAGTGTCAGCTTTTCTTAGCTCAGCCCTTACCTGAAGCAGAAGAGAAGCAACAGTCTATAAAAACACACACAAGGTCAGCTCAGGGTAAGTACAAGCAGCAGGGCCCTTGTTGGCAGAAAGGGTGCCTATGACGCCGACGGGGCTCTCCGTGTGGGCTCGGCTGCCTTCCACTAGGGATGGCTGCAGCCGTTGACCAACAGCCAAGTCCAAAAAACATCGTGTTCAATAAACACACGCGAAGGTCAACTTGAACTGTTCCCCTCAAAACTCCTGAAGAAAAGTTTTGTAATACTAATAAACAAAATCTTAATTTAGCTCGTCTGTGGTCCACAAAAATTTGAGAATGATTACAGTTCTGTTTTGTTTTGAAACCAACGTATACACTGAAAAGTACTCCAGGAAAAAAAAAAATCCCTTTCTTAAAGTAACTCTCACCCCGTTAGACAATTACATACACTGGGTATGTGACAATCAGACAGCACTCAGATTAATGACGCACAGCCTTCCCAACGGCCTGCTTCTGGTAAGAAATGTATAGATTTTCTGAAATGGAGGCTGAAACATATTAAGTCCCAAAACTCGAGGGCAGAATTGCTGTTAGAGCAAACACATACGAAAATTGAAGTCATTACTTCCTAAAGTAAGTACCACAGAACAGAAGGCCCTCAAGATTCTCCAAGAAAAATGATTCCATGGCCAAACGAGGGAGAAAAATGCTGCCCACCAACCCCTCTGCTGGAGATTCCAGCAATCCATTAAAACATACGAAGTCCTATCTCCTTGAAGTGGTAGGTTTAACTTTGATTAACTCAGCGCATCATAACTGTCCCTAATTATCCAAACTTTTAGAATGTATCGCCTATTCCGCTATGGTTCCACGCAATACGAGTTCTTTACATCCAGCAATCTCACTTCCACCTTTGGGTTAAAGACATTTCCCACCGGAAGAGATCTTAGCTGTCGTCAGCAAACACAGAGAGGTTAATCCCTTCCTGTTCCAATTACTGTAATCTCATTTGGGGAAAACAAAAATGCCAATAGTTTTGTAATACAAATAGAGCTCCCCAAAAACTTGGCTGGCAGGGCAGGGATGAGTGGTGTGAACCCAGTTCTTTCCTCCAACAGGTGAGGGGAACAAAGCAAAGAGCAATCAGGAGACTCACACAGGTGCCTGCCGTCGGCCCTTCTTTTTCATGTTTTATCTCATATCCAATTTCTTTCTTCACTTCTCATTTCATTGGCCAGAACTTCCAGAGTAATATTCAGTAATAATGGCCCACCATGAAGTTAAGAGAAAGACTGTGGGACTTTATAGTCATACATATCAGGTTTAAAATCAAAACTCAAACACTGCCCAGCTCCAAGAGCAAATGAGCTACTCTAACTCAAAACGTCATCAGTGAAATGTTCCTAAGATCTACCTTGAAGAAGCACTTTGAAAATAAAGGAAAAAGTATGTGAAGAGCCTAACACGGTGCCTGGGAAAAAGGGAACACTACAGCAACGATAATTATCATCATTTTGCTGGTCTTTGAATTTAACTAGAATGAGCTGTGGGCTGAAGACAAACCTCCCTTGTGATGTCAAGGAATCTGCTCCTATGACTACTTTTTAAAGTTTATTTAAGAAATGATGTCTCATTTTATCTAATTTCATTTTGGTAACTAGAATAGTTTTCTGGCTAGTAGATAAACCAAGTGGAAGATGCAATCAATAAGGCTAAAATTCACTTTAAAAGTTCAATGTTTCCTCTAGTGGTGAGTTTTAGGACCCACCCTTAATAAATAACAAACAAAAGTAAAACACAGGCCTCTCTCTCTCTGTAGTCTATGTCTATACCCACCACCTCAACCAGCCTTCCTGGGAAAAGTGGTGACGTTCTTCTCAAGTCTGGCAAATTTTCTCTATGAGTCAAGCAGGAGGGACCAAAGCCCCTGGGATGCCCCCCCAGGGCTGGCAGCTGGAGGAAGGGCCCTGGCCAGGTCAGAGGCGAGAATCACAGCAAAGGCTACGCCTCTCGATGAAGAGTGGCCCTGGAAACATGTGTTGATTTGCTCTAAGGGTTCTGAATTTCACTCCGAGATGAAGAGCAGAGCCTGACCACTGCAGGGTTTAGAAAGGAAATCGCACCCCAGACTCCCGCCCTGTGACCCTACGGCCACCGTCACCCCCTGCAGTGGGGTGTACACAAGTCTGGCCTTTCTGGAGAACTCGGCAGTATGTCTCAAGAGGTATACACGCACACAACACGTACATACACACACCCCACATATACACACACATACACATGTAACACACACAACATGTACATACACACACCCCACATATACACACACACATCTAACACACACACACACAGAGACGCACACCTCGTACACACATACACACCAACAAACACCACCTCCAAAACATATACACTCAACACGCTCCCCCCAACATATATGTACACCCCCAACACACATACACACCAACACACACCACCCCAAACACTCACACTCCCAACACACCCCCCAATATACACATACACACCAACATATACCACCCCCAAAACATATACACTCAACACGCTCCCCCCTACTTATATGTACATACCCAACACACACACACAACACACACCCCAACATAAACACACACAGCCCTGTGACACACTCTCGTACACACATACACACCAACAGACACCACCCCAAACACACTCCCAACACACAACCCTAACACACCCCCAATACGCACAAACACACTAACATATACCACCCCCAAAACATATACACCCAACATGCACACCCCCAACATATATGCACATACCCAACAACACACACCCCAACACACACACACACCTGTGACACACCCCTATACACACATACACACTAACGCACACATCCCCAACACATACGTGTACATACACACCTAACACACACACACTCCCCAACAGACACATATACATCAACACACACAAGACACACCCACATATCAACACACACGCCACACACACCAAAATACACACATCCCAATACCTACACACCAACCAACACACATCAACACACACACATCCTGCATCTGACAGGAGCACAGCTCCTCCAGGCCGTGACAGGCGATGAGAGGGGGGGAGTGTGCGTGTGTGTGTGTGTGTGTGTGTGTGTACTTGGTGCACACACGGGAAGGCAGACAGAAGTCTGTCAATATGGCAAACTCGCCTGTTTCTGTTGTGGGAATTGTAGCTGGGTTTTATTTTCTATTAAAAGCTTTTGAGGTTTTCGAATATTCTAGTTTTTTTCCTTTTAAACATGTGTTAATTTAGCGTTAATTTAATGTTATGTTAACCACAAATAAAGTAATACAAGTTTGTAAAAAATCTCACGTGGGAGACCCAGAGGAAAGCACATACATGTGCTGCTGGAGAACGGGGCTGAGCGGGACAGGGACGGGGCGGGGACCCTTTCCAAAAACCAGAGTGTCTGACGACGGAACAGAGTGGTTTAAGAAAAATGGTGAAATTGTGCCTAAACTAAGAGTTTTTCTAGGTGTCATCCATGTTCCTGGCACCGTGCCAGTTCTTTGCGGGAGCTTTAGACATAAAACCACCCTAAGAGGCAGATACAAAGTCATCCCATTGCACAGAAGGGACCCTCGACTGTGGAGGTCAGCCTTGCACCCCACCACACGGCCAGGGTGGAAGCAGAGAGGGCTGTCACGCGTTTGCCACCCCGACCCACCGTACAGTCCCGGTGCCTCGTGTGCCCAGGCAGAGGCCAGGGTGACAAGACACTTCCTAACATGTAGACTGCACAGGCGCAATGGGAGGCTGCGTGGCGCCCAGGAAATGTTCGTGTTTGGGGTTGTGGACTCCAGCCACACCCCACAGCAACTGTGCGGACAGAAGGCCATTTCTCCGTGACATCTGCCAAATGAATTTTCCCTCTCCTCTATCACTTTCCCCTAAGAACGTCTTTCAAAGCAGACACTGTGTGCGTGTGACGTCTACACGCTCCCGGGGCCGATAACAGCCTCTCTGTGCCTCAGCTTTCTGTCCATAACACGGGGACAGGAGCGTGTGTGCCTCCCGAGGTCATGAGAGTAAAGGGCTGACGCACGCAGGATGCTCGGCACACAGTAAGCACACCAGTGTTTGTTCAGCTAAAGTACACACACCCACAGAGGCTATCAGAATCATTTTCTTACCATAAGGAATGAGGTCACTTCTATGATTTGGATTTTCTGTTCTGTCTTCCTAGAGTGAAAGAAAGGTGATGATGGCCCTCCTGGTCCTCAGCACCCCACTCTTTTTTTTTTTTTTTTTGCAGTTTTTGGCTGAGGCTGGGTTTGAACCTGCCACCTCCAGCATATGGGGCCGGCGCCCTACTCCTTTGAGCTAAGGAGTAGGAGCTCAAGGCGCTGCCCAGCACCCCACTCTTAACATGTTCCCTGGTCATGCTGTGGCCGAGGGGACTGCAAAACCCAGTAGGTGAGATCAGGGCCGTCCTGGCCCACCTTGCGCAGCCTCCCCGCCGGGACTCTTGCCTCCACACCAGCAGTCTGCCTGGAGGCCTACCAGCCAGCTGCCAGGACCCCACTGTCTTCTGTCCCCACCTCCTTCTCTCAGGCTTCCCCCCACCACACACCCCACTCACATCAAAGACACACCCCACAAACACACACCACACATACCACGACGCACCAACACACATTACTCATATACACCCCCGTACACATGCGCCACTCACATCCACACACACACAACACACACCCCATACACGCTGTTCACACAAACACACCACACACCACTCACACCAACATAGCACTCGTGCACAAACCATACACACACCCCCTGGACACACCATTCCCTCTCGCACACGCACACCCAGAGCCCGCCCTGGGCCTGGCCTGGCAGGCACGGCTGCTCCGTTGCTGGCAAGGCCTCACCCTGACAGAGCTTCTCCTGAGCAGCCCTGGAGCCCCACACAGCCTTCAGGAGGTCGACTGGGCAGGCATGGGAGCCCAGAAATCCTGAACAAGTCACCCCTCCCCTCACGGCTCCAGCGCCCTGTGGGCAGCCCGAGCACAGCCTGGCAAGGGCTTCGTCTGAGAGAGGAGTGAAGGACGGACCCTCCCCTCTGTCCCCACACAGGGAGGGTTCACCACACGTGCAAAGGACAGGTGTCTAGCACAGCCTAGTGACGGGACACACTCTAGGACACCAGTATTTTGGTATCAAAATTCAAAGCAATCTTAAAAGTAGATGTGGAATTTTCCACCGTGCGAGAGAAAGTCTGGAACTGTAATCTGCTTGCCTTCGTGGAGCAAATCCACCTAAAAGCTGCCTCACTGCACCGTCTCCTCACCTCCCATTCTCCCTTCAGCCTTTTCTGATTAGATCATCGTCCCTGTCACCCTGCTGGACAGCTGCTGTCCTCTGGGACAGGGGACCACTTTCGTGACCTCTGCCTGCAACCTTCTCAGGGTGTGGGGCTCCTCTCCCCTTCTCAGGGGGTCCCAGCTGGTTTCCAGGCTCCTCCCACGAGCCCTGCCCGGCCGGCTCATCCTCTGCTCCCAGGCCTCTGAGCACCCTGCGACGCCTCCTTCCTCCATATCTGTCCCCCCCAGGTGACCTTGCCCAGGCCCTCACGGCATTGCCACGTCTGTGGTCTCAGGTCCACCCACACGTCCTCTGTCACCTCCCTCTCTGGCGGCTGCTGTGCATCTGCCTCAGAGCCCCTGGTCTTTCTGTATCTGCCTTTCCCTTCCCATTCAGTCCCACCTGGAAGCCACGCCAGGCAAGGCCAGGTCCTGCCCTGTCCTCTACTGGCTCCTCTTTGCTCTTAGCACACACACGAGTTGCCTGCCATGCTCAGCCAGCTGCCCACCTCTCTGGGCCCGGCTCTGGCTTCAGCCACACTGCCCCATCAGTCTCTGGAGCGCAGTATGTCTCCTCCCACCTCAGGGCCTTTGCACATGTTATGTCCTCTGGTAAATAATCTCTCCCCTCCCCATTCCCCTGGCCGTCTCCTCCTGCTCATCCGCATTCCACGGCAACAGCACTTCCCGAGGACGCCTGTCTCCGCCTCATCCCTGCCCTCCCCAATCTGGTCCCTGATGACTCATTCTTACTGTACCTGTCCCTCCCCTGAGGATGAATGGAGGTCACCGCAGTCCAGGTGAAAGATGGCAGGGCCTGAATTATGGAGCCACAAGGAGGGCGCTCGAGAGGGAAGAGATGATGTCACTGCCTCAAAATAGCGTGCCAGCGTCAGAACCCGAAAAGGGAACATTCCAAAAATCCTTGGTCACCTGATCCTCCTACACTGCATGGGGCAAAACACTTCTAGAAATGGAAGAAAAATAGGGGTGGGCCACTTGCACACGCCCAGCGACCACGCCACACAGTCGGTGCCCAGGGACTTCGGCAGCAAGGTGGAGGCAGGAGCAAGCACCTTCCTTGGTCCGTCTGCTCAGGGGGCTGTACGCTCAGTTGGAACCTGGTTCTCGTTCTGGCTGCATCACTCTCTGACTCAGTTTCCCCGTCTATTCTCCAACTAAGAAAAGGAGTTCATCAGGACAGGCCTTCCCTTTGCAGACGCTGCTGTTTCCATCACAAGCAGCATTCACAAAGCTCTTATTTTGAACCTGGGGCTGTGCTAACAGCTGGTCAGCGGTAAAGGGACCCAATCCCGCCTCTGATGAGGCCAGTCCCGAGTGTGACAGAGGCGTGGAGCTGGGTCACTGCATACACTGTGGGGACGGCTGGGGAGCTTGGGGACAGCTTCCCGGAGGACCCCTATGCTCACCTGGCAGCAGACTGCAGAAATGCCACGGGAGGAGCAGAGCACGCCCTCTCCTAAATGTGCTCCTCGGATTGCTCCAGAAGGTCTGAGCAGGCTCATCCAGCCCCCTGGAGGGGTGTCCCTCTGCACATCCTGTCACTGGAGCGTTGTGGTCTTTTATCCCAACCCCAACTTTCTAGAGATCTAGAGCTCTCCTCCCACCTCCAGGGTAACCTTCTTGTCTAGATCTCGGCTCAGGGGCCCTAGTCATAGCAAGTGGCACACAGAGACAAAAATATACATATTCACAGCATTCCGACCCCGATGCAAATACCCTCCCCCCTCGGGGACAGTCTCCTGTCACACACAGTGGGAAATGACTTTGCCTCTTCTCAGACAAAGTTGCATTGAAGCTTTGAGCTCATTTTAAAATCAGTGCAAGCTAAAGATTTTTGTGATCTTCACCACCACCCAGAAAATACAGTGCTGTGCTAGCTACCGACAACTTCCCTTTAAGATGCAGACATATTGTGCAGGATTCCTGGAATCCAGGGTACGTAGCGAAAGCCTGGGAGAAACGTGGAACTTGAGAGCATCACAGATAAAAGGAGCAGGAGACTATGGAAAAAAAAGACATCTTCTTCTCCCCACTATTTCAAGTGAATCCGAGTAAGAAAAAATATCCCCTAATCTTCACATTGGAAAGAAAAAAAGCCTAATTCCCCGCAAACTTTTACAATATGACAATACATAATATTTGAACGATCATTCAAATAAATGAAAAACCAATTCAAATAAATGAAAACCAATGATTCATCTCCATGGGTGGGTGGGGGTGAGGGGAGGCAGCTAACCAAAGAAATACACTCTTCCAATATTCGTCTCTCTTAGAACAATTCTCTTTCCAGAAAGCATATCAAATATCACAGCCCTACCTTTTCGGCGGGATTAAACAAAGATCTTTCTTCCTGTGACCAACACCTTCTTAGGAGAATCTGTTATCCGTGTGGAAGAAATGTCAGAAACCTCTGGGAGGAAACAGAGCTGCATTTGTATTCTGCTCAGAAAATGTCATCACAGATCTGTTTACCTTAACTGTGGACCATGATTCAGCCGTGACAACTGTCTTGCATACTGATCAATTTATTTGCAGCAAAATTTCGAGCATTAACTACTTAGGTTCTGAAAAATCGGGTGCTTAGATTTCTTGTGCAAGCATAACAAATACACATTTGAAATATCTGGATTGTTATCAAAACATTTCGGTGAGAGACCATAAGGGATTTTTCTTGAAGTGCAAGCAAAGTAGGGTGCTGCTTACTCTGGACGGAAGACAGGGCATGCGATTTCCCAGAGGCCTTCCGTGGGGTAAGATCTTTGAAGCACAATGTACAGAAAAATCATTAGGCTGGAAGTCAGGGGATCCTGACTGCGGGTCTTCGCTAGGGTTTAACCACCTGTGTTGTCCTTGTGAGACATTGTCATCCAGCACGCAGGCTGAGCCTCGGGTCCTCCAGTAGGGAAGAAAGTGGCCACTGGACCCAGGAAAACAGAAAGAAGCTTGGGCCTTCCTCCTCCAGCCTGGACACTAAGCCCGGGCTGCCTGCGTGCACCACCCCTGGCAGGAAGGCAGGTACCAGCAATAGGGGAACTGGAGCCTGTCTAGAGGCAGCCTGGGGAGGTTCCCTCCCACCTCAGCTAACAGCGCTGGCTTAAGTGCAGCTGTGGCTCCCCAGGGCCCCGCGGGCATTGTGCTGTGCCCTGGAATGTGGGCCTTGCCCTACAGCCCACTCCAGTGCCAATTCCCATGTCCCCACTAGCGTCTGAGTCTACTGTCTCCAGCTGGACTTCACAAAAGGTATAAAGAACGCAGACCCAGCAAGAAGATGGGCAACTAGTAATCTCAAAGGAAGAAGGGTAGGGAGGTTACTGTCAAGGTTATGAATATGGGGCAGGACAACAGGGGAACACGGCACTCGACCTGGCCTGTTCTCTGAGAGGTGATGCACGGGAACCCGCAGTTCTAACCTCAGTGGGACACCCACTGTGAACTGTCTCATGTTGCTCAAACCCAACAGTCACAGACATCAGAAGGAAGAAGCCATCATCAACCACAGAGGACAGGCCAGAACCTCTAGGGCAGACAGCCTAACGTCTGGCAGAGGGCCTCGAGCTCTGATGTGTCACATGCAAACGCAGAAGAGAGGGCCACCGGCTGGAAGGCAGAGGGTGCAAACACTGCCTCCAGGAGAACTTGCAAATGAGACAGAACTCGTCAGCCTGAAGGAGAGTCTCAGAGGTGGAAGGGGAGATGACACCATCTCCAAATACCACGGGACCTTCCTACATGAACGGGAGAGCCCAGTTCTCCGTGACAGCAGAGGCCTCATCATAATGGGCTGGGGTATGGAGGATAAGACGAAAACGAATGGCAAAGAGGCAGGTTGACTTCCAGACACAGTGTGAAGGTGAAGCTGAACAGAAACGGAAAAACACACACATCTCACATAAAGAGAAAAAGCTCATATGCTATGGACCATCCACACAGATAAAAACCACTCGGCCATCAAATATCCTGATTTCAAAGAATGTTGCAGGAACATGTTAAGGGTAAGTTAACAGAGCAGGATACAAAATCATATACCAAAACATTTTGTCAGGGATCCATCCAAGTTCAGCTTCAGCCAGAAGATACTATTTGCCCCAAACCTACTATTTGGCCTGGGCCTTTGAAAAAAATATCTATCTCAAGATCGCTTCTGGCACCTCTGCACTTGTGCGTGGTCATGACCACATGACGGGCAGGCCACTGTCACATCTACAGCCACAGTCTGATGGCATCAGTCCTACAAACCCGGTGTGCCACGTAAACTACTGTTCAAGTCTTAACATTCACTTTCAAATGTAAATATGCATTCTAGATATACTTAGACTCCAAATCCCCTTGTATGTTTGATTTATGTTTCAATTCTCCCAGTCGGAAGGTTTATACGTAGAAATGCATTATTACAGGAATTAAATGTGTAATAATCCGAGACCATATGGTAAAAGCAATTAATTTTACATGTAAAAATTTATGTGCAAAATCAATTATTAAGAACTTGTAACAAATAGTTAAATGTAAAAGTAAATGGGGGGAAAATACAAATATTAAACGAGAACACATAAGCTTGCTACCTTTATGAAGACTATTATATCCTTTCTTAGCCAGAGTTGTACAGAATCATAAATAACAAAACAAAGCAAAATAAAAGAGATTATTCGAGGATGCCATATTTCAAATCTTCATGAAATTGTCGGGTAGGCTTTCATAACAAAAATCCCCTCCACGATCACACCATGGCATCTGTAGTAAATCATCACCAATCTAGACCTAATTAAGAAAACCAACATATCTCATTTCTTCACCAAACTCAGCTGCAAACATCTATTTGGTATCACAAATTACAGCACTGTGCCCACGAGGGGAGCCTAGCAGTGGACAGTGGGCAGTGACCACAAGGGGAACCTAGCAGTGGGCAGTGGACAGTGGGTATGACAGTGTCTAACCAGATGTCGACTTTACCACCAGCCAACAATAAATAACAAAATAGTAAGATGCCTCTTTTGTTAAAATGTCAAATTTTTATTCAGGGACGGCAACATTCAGCTTCAGCTTCAGTAGCAGGCACACTGACTTTGCTTCTCAGCTGCTCAGCATCACAGCAAACTGAATCAACACAGCGCTCCTCTAATCCGTGGATGTCCGGAGAGCAAAGAGACCCTGTGTGTGTGTATGTGTGAGTCTGTGTGTCTGCTGGGGTAAAGGACATTAAACACAGGTCAAAACTAATGTCTGAATGGTCTGATTCCATATGATTTTTAGTTTCTGCTACCTCTGTTTTTTTTTTTTTTTGAGACAGAGGCTCAAGCTGTCACCCTGGATAGAGAGCTGTGGCATCACAGCTCACAACAACCTCCAATGCCTGGGCTCAAGCGAATCTCTTGCCTCCACCTCCCAGGAAGCTGGGACTACAGGTGCCTGCCACAACGCCCGGCCATTTTTTGGCTGCATCCGACATTGTTGTTTGACGGGTCCGGGCTGGATTCGAACCTGCCAGCTCAGGTGTACGTGACTGGCGCCTTAGCCCGTTGAGCCACAGGCGCCGAGCCGCTACCTCTGTGTTTTGAACACCTAGAATACAGTGCTCTTATGACCAAGAATGCAAGTGACCTAATGGACGGTGAGTGACCAGACTGTCCAGGAACTTGGGACTCGGTGTGGGGAGTGCAACAGACGCGGACAGCTGTGAAATCGTGTGGCTATATCCGGATGAGCAAAGCTGCCCACAGGGATGGGGCAGGTGGCTGGAGTGAAGAAGTCAGGGTCTCCACTGAGTGCCAGAGGAGGCCGAACCCTGAGCAGGGTCATGGGTTGCCCCAGAAAAGCTGGGCACGGGCGTCACCGCTGTGCTCCAGGCGAGGTCATGTGAGCATCTCCTGATGAGAACAGCAGGAAATGTGCCGGGCCAAGAACCTAACGTGTTCACGAAAGCATAAAGAGATGGGCGGCACCTGTGGCTCAAAGGAATAAGGTGCTGGCCCCATATACCAGAGGTGGCAGGTTCAAACCCAGCCCCAGACAAAAACTGCAAAAAAAAAAAAAAAAAAAAAAGAAAGGGAAGATGAGGCCAGAGAAGAGGACGGCAGGCATAAGAGGTGAAGCTGAGAGCCCAGGAAGGACATGTTGGGAAATTCGTTTTTCAGGGTCGGGGAGACACCGCCACCAGTCCAGAAGTCAGGGCAAGGGGCACTGTGGCCGGAAGAGCATGTATCTCCTCCCCAACTCCTGACCGCTTGATGCCAGGGCAGCAGGAAAGAAAGGGGAAAAGGCAGGGGGCAGAGAAGAGAGGAAGGCCCACTTCTCCAGAGAGGGCAGGCCAGAGCTAGCCCATGGCACAGGGTGAGGCCTCAAACACACAGAGAGGAAAGATGGAGCCCAGCAAGACCAGGCACAGAGGACAGCAAACAGCCAAGGACAGAGGCCACTCAAAAAGCAATACGAGAGGTAAGAGGACAGCTGCAGAGTGGCCACAGTGGCCGGGGTCCAGAAGGCTCTGGAGGAGGCCTGGGGTAGGGGGACTCTGGTGGACGCTATCCAATAACAGAGAAGCAGAGTCATTCCTGTCCCTGGGTTCACAGATACTGTGACCTTATCGATTATCCAAAAAAAAAGCACACCTTTGAAGGAGAATGGGACAAATATTAACCAGATGGTGTGTACAGGTGTTACAGTCCCAGGGACAAATGGGGACTGTCCAGATAACCCAGGACCTGTGTGCCTTCTCCCGGTCGGTGGATTGTCAGCCCAGACGCAGTAAAAGCAGCCACCAGCTTTCCTGGACCCAGGACCCATGCAAATCACGACACAGACAACAGCCAAGGCCAGGACACCAGATGGCTAATATCCTGGGGGATGCGGGTGGCCTGGGAATACTGTTGTGTCATTTAGACTCCCCAGACCATACAGCGACCCGGGGTCCCCACACATTTCACTCAAACCCGAAGGAGGTGAAGCGTGACAGGTGAATGTGACGAGGCAACATCAAGTGGTCACAGGCCATCACTGCTGAGTGTGTGCCTCTGTCTCCAGGCAAGATGAGCTCCCAGAGGGTGGGAAGTGGAGTCTATTCATTTTTCTTATGGAATCACCATAAGTCTTTTTTTTTTTTTTTTTTTTTTGGTAGAGAGTGTCTCACCTTATCGCCCTCTGTAGAGTTCTGTGATGTCACAGCTCACAGCAACCTCCAACTCCTGGGCTTAGGCGATTCTCTTGCCTCAGCCTCCCGAGTAGCTGGGACTACAGGCGCCTGCCACAATGCCCGGCTATTAAAATACTATTATTTTATTTCGCCCTGTTCTAACTCTAT
>CAUYRH010077134.1:0-56759 GCA_963574655.1 Perodicticus potto
TAAAAGCCTAAAGGGGGAGACGGGAAAGATCGGGAGAGAAATGGAGAGAGCTTTTCTCTCCCCACTTGAGTTCTCTCTTTCCACCAGGAGCTTTAGTGTTTTCTGTAAATAAATTCTGTCTTACCACTGGAAAAAAAAAAAAAAAGAAAAAAAAGAAAATGCCATGAAGGCTATGTTAAACAGTTTGATGAAAACATTTCAGATTGTATATGAAACCAGCACATTGTACCCCTTGATTGCACTAATGTACGCAGCTGTGATTTAATAAAAACAAAAAACAAAAAACAAAAAAAAAAAAAACAAGAAAATGTCAACAACAGCAATGTATCAATGTTTTCTAAGAAGCAGTGAAATGCTGTGGCTCTCTAATCTTGGATTGAACATGGATGGGCCAGTCTTTGTTAAACTGTTTTATACTACAGTTTATTTATTCTTTAAGCTCTCCTAGGCCCTCATA
The DNA here is from genome assembly GCA_963574655.1 of Perodicticus potto. Lineage (NCBI taxonomy): Eukaryota > Metazoa > Chordata > Mammalia > Primates > Lorisidae > Perodicticus > Perodicticus potto. Next base: position 458 of record CAUYRH010077134.1, read on the forward strand.
TTGTTGAATTCACTGCAGGCCCAGTATTAGTGAGATTTAGAGAATGTTAGGATTGTATACCAATTGGCTTTCTTCCTGAAATAGGTTAACCTGTTAACCACACAAGGCTTTTAAAAGAAATGAGAGATCTTTTTTTTTTTAATTTGAGACAAGTCTCACTCCTTGCCCTGGGTAGAGTGCCATGCCATCACAGCTCACAGCAACCTCAAACTCCTGGGCTCAAGCGATTCTCTTGCGTCACCCTCCCGGCTATTTTTTAGAGTTAGGGTATTACTCTTGCTCAGGCTGGTCTCAAATTGCTGAGCTCAGGTGATTCACCCACCTCAGCCTTCCCAAGCTCAAGGATTGCAGGCGTGAACTGACATGCCCAGCCTAAAATCAGAAGTCTTAATGGATCAATCTTGAACTATATGAACAACTCACTAAAAAAAAAAAAATTATAAAAGATAGAAAATGTATCATTAAATTCCAGAGCCATGAACCGACTCCTCTGGGGCAGCCTGTTAATGGTCTCATTCACAGCGGTGCCTGAGGTAGAAAGTGACACCCCACTGGGTGAGCAAAGCAGGAGGCCGGTAGCTCTTCCAAAAACCCAGCTGTTAACGGTGATTTAATTTTATTACACGTTTGGAATCTTGTCATATCCCCAAAAGGAGCTGAAATAGAAACTTAATAATACTAAATTTAGGAGGCAGAAGTCTAAAAAATATAGAAAAGAAAATGTAGTTCAGAAGAGGGGACCGTATTTGTCTTTCCTTTGTTCCCTTCTTCAAAATGGGCAGTAGAGTGATTTATAAGAAGATATTTTAAATATCTAACTGGAAACCTGATACTAGCTTAGAAAATGAGAATATTGCGCTCAAAATTAATTTTCATTTTCCACAGGGAGAAAAGGAGTGTGTATGTGTGTGTGGGGGAGGGGAGGAAGGGAAGGGCGTGTGTGCTTCTGTGCACTGTGTGTGTGTGTGTGTACACAGGGGCACACATGTATGTTTTCTGGGGATGCTTCAGGATCTGAGGCTGAGGGCCAACCCTTCGGCAGAGTGTGGTGAATGGGGAACATCGTCTTCCCAATCCTGAAGGAAATAGGGAAGTGATAATTTCAGCATTGCCTAGGAGATCTTAATCACAGTATTACTTAAGATAAAAATCTGGTTCATTGTTCTGAGAGTGGGTCTCTTTCTCCTCTTTAGAGGGATAGTCCCCCACATCTTTTTTCTCTTTTCTGTGGAAAGAAATTATTAAAGCAAAAAGGTATTGTTGAGGCCCAGCACAGCGGCTCACACCTGTAATCCTAGCACTCTGGGAGGCTGAGGCTTGAGGTCAGGAGTTCCAGACTAGCCTGAGTAAGAACCAAAAAGTAGAAAAAATTAGCTTATGTGGTGGTGCACACCCGTCGTCCCGGCTACTCTGGGGCGGGAAGCAGGAGGATCACTTGAGCCCAAGAGTTTGAGGTTACTGTGAGCTATGACGATGCCATTGCACTCTACCCAGGTTGACAGAGTGAGACTTTGTCTCAAAAAAAGAAAGTGTTGTTGTGAGTTTTTTAGTAGCTAAGAGAGGAGTTAGTAGTATGTGTTTATTTAAAAATGAACTTTGTTGGCTCGGTGCCTGTGGCTCAACAGGTTAAAGCGCCAGCCACGTACACCTGAGCTGGCGGGTTCAAATCCAGCCCGGGCCCAACAAGCAACAATGACGGCTCCAACCAAAAAATGGCCGGGCGTTGTGGCGGGCGCCTGTAGTCCCAGCTACTTGGGAGGCAGAGGCAGGAGACTCACTTGAGCCCGGGAATTGGAGGTTGCTGTGAGCTGTGATGTGACAGCACTCTACCCCGGGTGACAGCTTGTGGTTCTGTCTCAAAAAAAAAAAAAAAAAAAAAAGGACTTTGTCAACTTTTCTCTTTATCCCTCCTTTCTACATGTACCCTTCTTTTTCCCCTCCTCCCTTCTTGCTCCCCTTCTTCCCTGATCCCCCATTTTGTGTCGTTTATCTCATTGTGCAGAGCTCAGGCAGACTCCCGGTGGGTGCGCTGAACATTCTCTGGAAATCAGCGCCCTAGACATTGTTAGCTGACTGGCTGAGAGCAGCCTTGATAATGAATGCATCTGCCCCCCTCACTCTCCCTCGAATGGCGGGAAAACTACTCTCTCCTCTTTTGGAGGAATGGCCCTGGAATTCAGATTTGTCACAGTTCACATGGGACCCTTGTGAGGAGCTTGGTAGGGCTGTGTCATGGGGACCTATGAGTTTGAGCACATGGCGAACAGATTTATCTGATCACATGACTAATGCAATGACATTTATAAAAACCACAGTGAGAAGTGTGCTTGTGTTTCAGCATGTGGTGCGCAGCGTAGTGGATTCTGGTTCTGCTCCCTGCACGAGGAAAACGCCTTTCCTTACAGGAGGCGCTGGGAGAAGGGCCATGGGGAGAGGATGGGTGCCAGCGTGTCTCTGAATTCGTCTAGGGGGTGACACCAGAAAGTGTTTTCTGTCTACAAGGGAGCCATCTTTTTTTTTAATATTTGGTAACTGTTTCGCTACAGTAAATGGCTACTCAGCAGTTGCCTCTGGTTGGGCCAGCTTCTTTCAAAGGTGTGGAGCCTGCATCCCACGAGCAGCTGTTACCCCAGAGCAGCCTCTTCCACAAGCAGAGCCGAGTTCAGTGATTTCATGCAGTTGAGCCCTAGCTCTGAAAGTTGGGGTTTGCAAATGGGATAAACAGAGGATGCTCGGTTTGAGAGGGCAAAGCACAGTCTGGCAAAGCTGAGGAAGAAACAAAAGAGAAAGAGGCCAACTTTGCATTGGTAAGAAGAGATGGGAGACTAACTTAGACGTTGTGGATTTTTAAAAACATGATTGGTTTGGTGATGGGGAAATTGTAGACATATCTAAATACCGTCTTATCCCACCAGTAGGGTACAACGTAGGGGTACAGGGCGCACCTCCTGGGTGGAGGACTCCAGTGCAGCTGGGAGAGCCCTTACGTAGACAATGGAGCCTGATCCCATGCACCGGTATATTAATCCAAAATAAATTAAAAAATAAACAAGTACATTTTTATAATTATACTGACACCTTACAATGGCATAGTCCTTTATAGTTTCTAAATAAATACTGACGTCAGGGAACGCTTGCCGTATACTGGGCAAAATTCTTGATGCTGGGAAGAGGACAATGAGTAGAACAGGCGTGGTCTATAGATCCTCTGAGGGACAGGTGATGTTAGTCCCCCCAGATTAGGAGACGGAGGTACAGAGGAGGTCGCAGAGTCACCCAAAGATGTATAGTTGGGAATGGTGGAGTTGGGATTGACTGTGATGTGCCCATACGTTAGCTCCACTAGCAGACCTCTTTTGAACACCAGCTTTATCTGATGCGATGCTAGATTTGGGACAGAAACACAGAGTAATGGAGAATTCGGAGGGCTTCGGAGTCACATGGTCCTTAGTTGAATTCTGGCCTTATGACTTACTACTTTTGAGACTTGATGTTTCTGAGCTTGCTTTCTCAGAAAAGCGAGAATCACTGAGGTGCCTTTGAAACGCTGGTGTGTGAGATGGCGGTGTAAGGGGATGGTCAGATCGCGGGCTGGGCATTGTGGTGCAGACGTGAGCTTGAATACAGAGGGGGAGAGAAGGACACAGCTCAGGAGGTCCACAAGGATGTCGGAGAAGCATCGCCTTTGTCTTTCTAGAGCTTCTAGCACAGATGCGCCCAGAAATAGCTGAAAACTGGGCAGCTGTTCAACTTTCTGGAAATGCTTAGTCAAAGGTCTTTCAGGGGATGGAGACAGAGCAAGTGATCTTCCAATCATGCATATTTATGATTCTATTCTAGGTTAAATTATTAATAGCATTGGAGAAACATTCTATTTTAATAGGGACAAGAAGAATGTTCTCTTGGAAATATTTCCTGAGCTTGCTTGTAGCATACTGAGAAAAAAATGTCTTTGTTTTGTTATTTTCTCAGGAGATTTATGTTCTTTCCTGTAATATAATAACAAAAATAAAATCATGAAGGATTTAGAATTTTCAAAGCTATATAATTCATGTTTTACGCTTTTACTGTTTCATAAGTTACTATAATAATTTGAAGAATTAATATTTAAAGAGAGGCTTAATCTATCAAATTGATTAGATTCAAATTATCTTAAAAATAGTTCTGCATCTTTGGATAAAATCTATTTTATTCCAAACAAAGTTTTCTTTTTTTAATGACAAATGAAAACAAAGGTATACAGTTTTAAGGATCTTATATTGGGCTCAAGGCCTGTAGCTCAAGCGGCTAAGATGCCTGCCACATACACCAGAGCTGGCAGGTTCGAATCCAACCCTGGCCTGCCAAACGACAATGACAACTACAACCAAAAAATAGCCAGGCATAGTGGCAGGCACCTGTAGTCCCAGCTACTTGGGAGACTGAGGCAAGAGAATCGCCTAAGGAGTTGGAGGTTGCTGTGAGCTGTGGCTCTATGGCACTCTACTGAGAGCGATAAAGCGAAACTGTCTCAGAAAGAAAAAAAAAAAAAGAAATGTTGAACAAAAATTAACCTAGATGAGCTATATATATACACACATAGCAGAATGTATATACTATACATAGTCTGATATATACTGTATATCTTATGTACAGTACTTATAAAAAGTAGTTTAGAGGAATTCATCCAGAATAAAGCTGAGCTTGACAGGTACCATTGCTCATAACTGCAGGGAAAACTGGTTATTTCCTTAGGGCACATTTGCATTTTGAACTGAGCTGCAGTGACTTTGCAATGCCACATTTGGAAAGCAGGAAGCCAATATTTTAAAAAGCCAAAATATAATTAACACTAGAAACATGAATTTTCTTCATTATTGTAAATTAGTTCCAAACAAAAATGTTAAAACGAGACATTGGTTTTATATTTCACCTTTAACCATGTTTCTGACAAATTATAAACAAGTAAAATTATTGAAAATGTTAATAGTGTCAAATCTAAACATGTCTCTAGACCATTAACTTTCTGATTGGTGGGAAAACCTTCAGAGAAGGATCTTTGCAAGTTTCCACGGCAGTGAGTTAATCTCAACTCTCCATAAGGGGTGCAGACCAGGTTTTTTTCTCTGTACTTTGTGGGATCTGCAACTGTTCCATTGGGTGCCACTGTGTGAGAACCGACTTGGATTATCTTTCAAAACTACTGCTACCTGCACAGTAATTTAATAAATTCTTTCATCACTTCAATTACAGCAAAATGAAAGCAGTATTATTCAAAGGAGCCATCCCCACAATCTTTAATAATTTCTCAATATTATTTTCCGTTAAAGTATATTTTGGGATAATTAATAATAACTAATACTTAAATTTTCATGATGAATAAAAGCTTTTTGGCAAACTTTTATATTCTATATCTTTCTGTTATTCCCTGATTATTTCATGTAGTCACCAAATTATTTCATAACTCAAAAGCTTATAAATTCTGTATAAATGTACAAGTCAAATTAATACAAATACATTCACATAAGACATATGACGTGTTGCATTTGTGACTCACGGTCTTTTATCTTCTTTTCGGGTAATATAGAAGAACAAACTAGACCTCAATATGTTTTTGTGTCCGGTTCTCAAACGAGAAAGCTTTTTCTTGTTTGCTTATTTTTTGTTGTTTTTGTTGTTCTTGGCCAGGGCTGGGTTTGAACCTGCCACCTCCAGCATATGGGACCGGAACCCTACTCCTTTGAGCCACAGGTGCCGCCCCATTTGCTTGTTTAGTTCCGTTGTCTTTGGCTCTCAGATCCACTAGAGGTAAACCCTGAATGCAGAGCAGGGGACTGCAGCCCAGTTCTGGGTCTCCAGTTCCAGGCCTGGCATTGGTATTTTCTTGGACACTAAGGGCCTGGACCAGCAAGGGATGCTCCTGTCTGCACTTCTCTGCCAACTCAGCCACCTTTCATACTCCTGTGCCAACTCTACCCTGACTTTATTTATTTATGTATTTTGAGACAGAGTCTCACTTTGTCACCCTGGATAGAGTAACGTGGTGTCACAGCTCACAGCATCCTCAAACTCTTAGGCTCAAGTGAGTCTCTTGCCTCAGCCTCCTGAGTAGCTGGGACTATAGACGCCTGCCACAATGTGTGGTTATTTTATTTTATTTTTTTTAAGAGATGGGATCTCACTTTTGCTGAGGCTGGTCTTGAACCTGTGAGCTCAGGTGATCCACCTGCCTTGGTCTCCCAGAGTGCTAGGATTAAAGATGTGAGCCACTGCGCCCAGCCTTCTACCTGACTTTAAATAAGACCAAATCATTGCCTTAAGCTGAGGTATATGAAGTATGGAAGCTTTCTCACCTCCTTAATGAAGCTAAGCCCAATCTGGCAATGGAGGGAGGAGGTGATACAGAGGATTTGGCTGATCCTCTGGCTCTGACTCTGCCCACCCCTCTTCACCCACCCCTGTGGAGGCTGCCACCTGTTACCACTAGAACTCCTGGGGGAGACACAAACTACTGTGTTAAATTTCTAGCAGGGAAGCACTCACACCCAAGGGTGCTGGAAGCTTTGGGGCAACAGAATGGAGACCAGGAAAGGGAGAGAGAGCAGTAGAAAATTTAGGCTCCTTGATGGAACTTGCATGTCCCCAGCCCTCCAGAGCCCTGGACTCAGTTCCATCCTAGGATTTTCTCACACTGTCCCCTGCTCAGCTGGTCTCCCCATCTCAGTCCCCTGGTGCAGGGCTCTGTCTTCTTGGTTCCCAGGCCTGGGTTAAGTAGGTCTATCCCCCCTTGATCCAGTGTTCCCATGGATGCCTCCTGATGACCCTGTTTGCAGTTTGTCCTGCTCAGCCATAAGCTCAGTGATGGCGGGCACCTTGTCTATTTCAGCACCACACCCTCAGAACCTTGGACAGCGCCTGGCACACAGTGGGCCCTCAACAAAAATTTTCTGGTGAATTGAATGATTGAATCAGTGAGAAAATGAATTCCAGAAAAAGGTAAACAGAATTCAGACCCCTAGCTTCTCTCTCGTGAATGGGGTGCCCTTTCACTATAACCATGCTCGACTGGGGTTCAGTTTTATTTAGAAAGCTGGCAGATTTCTTTACAAAAGGTGCAAATCAACCACTGGGCTTAGGAGGCAGAAAGGCAGGCCCATTTTCTCAGACTAGAAAATAATAAGATGGAATGGGTTAGGGAGGGGAGGTAGGAACGAGTGAGCAGGGTGGAACAATAGTAGCAGGTAGGGAGTGGATGATTATGAAAATTGGGAAATTGTACAATTCTCCCTAGTCTGAAAAAAAAAATGCGTGCATTTCCTAGAAGTCAAATGTAGCTATATAAAAATATTTAGACTAAGTTAAATATAATTCTCTTGATATCATTAAATTAAATTTGACTTAGAGACAGAGCTGTTCATTATTGAACGATTTCTAAGGGTCGGGACTTCATAGAGATGATCTCTGTAATAAAGCAGTGTAATGAGGTAGGATTTATGCTTCTCCTTTCCAGATAAGGAATACAGCTCAGAGGGGTCACTTGGCTGCAGGATTGCAGAGTGGGTTCATTCATCTGTGCGTTGTTATTGGCAGTGAATTTTTTTATAGGTGGTTTTGTCTCTTAACAATAGTAATGAGTGCATTTAGCTTAGAATCATGATTTTTACCCAGAGAAAGCTGTGTAGAGACGAGTGCTAAATTAGGTAGATCATATCAGCATAAATGTGAGAAATGAGATGCCTCACCGAAGTTCAGTTCTTTTTATTACAATATAGTGTTTTGTCTGTTTTTTTTGGTTGGTTAGTTTTACCTTTGAATCTCCTGGAATAGTGCCTAGAGCTTGGTGGACCCTTAACACATAATTTATAGTGGATGAGAAAATCAAGAACCATTGGTCGGTTTCTGTTCAACGTTTAACAAAGTCTAACTTTTTTTTTTTTTTTTTTGGTTCTGTGTAAGGGGCATTTTACGAAGCATAGATTATGAAGGACTTTGAGGTCAAATTCATGTGGTACTGTTATACATGCTGTTGGGATCAAATTGGGAATGGGGAGTTTCTCGTCCTGTGATCTTTTATTTATTTATTTGTTTTTTTATTTTTTTTGAGACAGAGTCTCACTTTGTCGCCCTCGGTAGAGTGCTGTGGCATCACAGCTCACAGCAACCTCCAACTCCTGAGCTTAGGTGATTCTCTTGCCTCAGCCTCCTGAGCAGCTGGGACTACAGGTGCCCGCCACAATGCCTGGATATTTTTTTGTTGCAGTTTGGCTGGGGCTGGGTTTGAACCCACCACCCTTGGTATATGGGGCCGGCGCCCTACCCACCGAGCCAGAGGCGCTGCCCAGTGTCTGATCTTTTATACGAACATAGATAACACAGTGCAGGTGTCATCTAGAATAATGGATTCAAGAATGTAAAAAATGGGCTATCTTTTCTTTTTTTACAGTTTTTGGCCTGGGCTGGGGTTTGAACCCGCCACCTCCAGCATATGGGGCTGGTGCCCTACTCCTTTGAGCCACAGGCGCTGCACCCAAAATGTGCTATTTTAAAACACAGATATCATGGCCACTCATTTTTGACCAAGCTTCAAGACCCACTGGAAGCATCAGGACTCACAGAGTAGGATCAGTGCAGACTTCATCGGATTGGAGCAGCGATCCAAAAATGCAGAAGGCCAGAAGGTGGTGAGAAAAATGTCAGACAACAGGCTGTGGAGAAAAACAAACAAGCCCAGAAAACTTCCATTTGGCCTTAAAAAGAGGCAGATGGCGACAGGAAGTGTTCAGTGAGGAATGATTGTGCTAAAAATTACAAAGACTATAAAATCATCCATGTGTAGTTGGAGGTCTTAGGGGGGAATTAAAACTCCTTGTGAGTATTATAAGGAAGGGGGGAAGCACAGAAACAGAATATTAAGTAAGGCTGTATTTGTGTCAGGATAATAGAAATGTGGATGTGTTTATTCCATTAGAATAGAAGTTTTGTTTACTTAGAGGTTGTGACTGAAATTATAAAAAGTGTTTTATTTTGCATAAAGGCCACTGGCTTTGTATGAAATCTGTTCTTTTGACATTTTTGATATAAGAAAGAATTCTTAGGCTGTCAATAGGTTGCTAAGGTAGCAATGATAATTTTCTAACTGAAAGAATATATTACACTTCCTTTCTTTCCCCTTTTTTTCTCCTAAGAAGGAGCTTTGGAATAGGATATAGAAAATGACAAACAGAACGTTGAGCTTTAAAGTGAAAAATTTTAATTGGAAAGTTGAGAAAAAATTATAGCAGAGTAAATGGATAATTTGGAATTTGAAAAAAAAAGTGTAGATGTTTTAAGGTAGCCATTGTTGAACATTTAGAATTGGGAAGGGTTCTTAAATCAGAGGACCTAGTTTTCTGCACTTAGATTTTAATTTAGAATTACTCCATTTTCATATGGCAGTGTCCAGCTTAAGTGGCCAAATAAGCCCAGGTTTTTACAATGTTCTTCTGCTGTATTCTGCCTTGTGCTTGAATGTAAGTCTTTGATTTCCTGCACGAGAACTTCTGCATGCACTATTCTCCTTCTTTAGAAAAAATAGTAATTTAATGTATTGAGTTCTTACCTATTTTTGTTCTTCATCCCTTGATTTTCTCTTTTTTTTGAGACAGAGTCTCAAGCTGTTGCCCTGGTTAGAGTGCTGTAGCATCATAGCTCACAGCAAACTCATACTCTTGGGCTCAAGCAATCCTCTTGCCTCAGTTTTTCTATTTTTAGTAGAGATGGGCTCTTGCTTTTACTCAGGCTGGTCTAAAATTTGTGACTCAAGTAGTCCATCTGCCTCGGCCTCCTAGAGTGCTAGGATTACAGATGTGAGCCACTGCGCACAGCCCATCCCTTGAATTGCTTTTTTCTTTTTCTTTTTTTTTTGGAGACAGAGTCTTATGTGCCTTCGGTAGAGTACCATGATGTCACAGCTCACAGCAATCTCAAACTCCTGGTCTTAAACTATTCATTCCCTTGCCTCAACCTCCCAAGTTGCTGGGACTACAGGCACCCACCGCAATGCCTGGCTACATCCCTTGAATTTTTAATCATACTTACCCAAATGGAAGTTTTTATGTTTTCGGTTTAAATGAATAAGGTAAAATGCTGGGAGGTGTATCTGTGATGACGCTTCTGCCCCTTTCCTTCACAACCGGAAGGAAAAATACTAAATATAAAGATTTGTTTGAAAGACATGGTTTTCAGACAGAGAAACAAGCTTGTGTGTCAGTATTTATTTTTAAATTAACTAGAATTCTGAAATAATAGGCACTTTACATGTGTCATTTTATTTAGTCTTCACAATAATATTTTACAGTAGTTCTTTTCCTTTCCTTTCCTTTTTTTGAGATAGAGTCTCACTATATCGCCCTGGGTTGAGTGCTGTGTTGTCACAGCTCACAGCAACCTCAAGCTCCTGGGCTTAAGCCATTCTTCTGCCTCACCCTCCCAAGTAGCTGGGACTACAGGCACCCGCCACTACGCCCAGCTGTTTTTTGTTGCAGTTGTCGTTGTTTAGCTGGCCCCGGGCTGGATTCAAACCTGCCACCTTTGGTGCTTGTGGCTGGCGCCCTATCCACTGTGTTAGGGGCGCTGAGCCTACAGTAGTTATTTTCATCCTAGCTTGATCATTGGGGAAATGGAAACTCACGTTAACCAGGTCAGTTTCCTAAAGTTTCACTCCTAAAAAGTCACAGAGTTGGGATTTCCGCTCAGTTCTGTGTCTCCCGACACTTCCCAGATGGCAGTGCCTCTTCATGGCAGAAGGGGCCCTGCAAATTAGACCCCGTAATCCCATGGTCCATTGGACTACTCGTCCTTTGGCCCATGTCTGAGGGGAGGGGTGCCCAGGCATGTGGATGAGGAAAGAGCTCAGGAGATTCTGATTTGAACCTCTAGTTGGGAACTGCTGCATTGCAAGTTTCAAAAATCTACCAGCCAACCAACCAAGCCAGTCTTTATTACAGGGTGGTAGGTGAAGATGTAAACGTAATTTTCCCTAAATCGTTAGCCAATTGAACTAATTTTCTTCTCTGGGTAATATTTTTAACCACAGATTTAGAATGTCTTTTTTATCACGTATCAAAATAAAAAAAATAGGTTATTTCTGAGAAACAACACACAACTGTTTCTCACTTCTTGTGCTCTTTCCATTTTTTGTCAACTTTTGTAGTCTTATATTTCTAGGTATACCTTGATATTTCAAAGGACTAGTGCTATCTTCACCCTTATTCTTAAAATAGATGTCTTTAATAATTTTCTTCTTCTTGCTATCCCAACCAGTTTGTCTTCTAGAAGGGCTTCAAATCATTTTATCATATAAAAATTTTTCCTCTTTTATTTTGAGTGAAAATGTACCAAAGTATGAATCTGGGAAAAATGATAATATTTTATATCTTTTGTTTCTCAGAAAATTGTAGAAGTGGTATTAATATTGGTAGTATTCTTATTATACTTATTACCATACAAATGGTATTTTTATTGGTACTGTGGATAAATTCTCTTTCATTACATTTTTAACTCATATTGTTGGAGTAAAAGAATTACTAATTTTTCATAAGTATCTTGTTTTTGGCAATTTTGCTGAACTTTGAATTCTTTCTTTTTTTTTTTTGAGACAGAATCTTAACTGTCACCCTGAGTACTGCCATGGTGTCATAGCACATAGCAACCTTGAACTCCTGGGCTGAAGTGGTCCTCTTTGCCTCAGCCTCCTGAGTAGCTGGGATTACAGGTGTCTGCCCTCACGACTGACTTTTCCTGCTCAGACCAGCCTCGAACTCCTGAGTTCAGGCAATCATCCTGCCTTGGCCTTGCAGAGTTCTGGGATTATAGGTGTGAGCCACATTGCCCAATTCTGATGACTGTCTAGTTGATGCCCTCTTTTTTTTTTTTTTTTCTGAGTATACTGTATAATTTGTACACAATGATTGCATTTTATTTTTCAAAGTTTATATATTTTAATTTATTCATATGCATAAATGAATAGTTCAGGGACATAATAATAGGAGTGGGCATCTTTCCTCTTGACTTTAATGAGAACGGCTCTTCGGTCCCTGTCCCATGACCCAAGCATGTAAATGGCTGCACTTCTGAGCTTGCATGGCAGATGCTGCAGGTACTTGGAATAATTAATTACTTTTTATTAATTATCATTTTGACTTGAAGTAAGTTTTCATTTAAAGGATACCAAGAATAAACTCTGGGGTGTATTATTCTTTTAATGTATTTCTACTTTATGACACTTCATTTAGATTTTCATATCTACGTTCCTAAAAGAAATTGGCCTGCATGTCTTTATTTTATGTAGTGTATGTCAGGCTTAGAATTAGAGTTGTAATTCATTTTCAGACGGTCACTTCCCCGAGGACTCCGTGTTTATAAGTGTAACACGAAATGGCTTCAGTTAGGTAGGTCTGTTACACGGGAAAGTCACGCTTCTTGATACCCTGTGCGTATTAGTCACTCCTTAACTACCTAAGACTGATGAAGTTATGCAAACCCTTTTTTTTTTTTTTTTTTTTTTTGCTTTTATTTCAGTTGGCTTGCACTCTTCTTAGTTTCCTTGTTTTTTTTTTTTTTTTTTTAAATTGTCCTTGCTTGTAGTGATTCCTCTTGCCAGTTGCCTCCCAAGTAGCTGGGATTACAGGCGCCCACCACAAGGCCCGGCGGTGTTCTTTCTTGGTGATAGAGACGGGGTCTTTTACTCTGGCTCACTCATGCTTATGCTGGTCTCGAACTGTGAACACTGGAAATCCACCCGCCTCGGCCTCCCACAGAGCTGGGACTACAGGCGTGAGCCACCACGCCCGGCCTGCAAACTCTTAAGGTAGAAACTTCCTGAGTGTACAGTTATAAAGCAGGAAAGAGTTTACAGTTGCTTTTCGTCTAATCCCCTGTGCAAGGATTTGGGAACTCACTGCTGTGCTCTGTAGGCTGGTGGCTTCTCTGGGGCAGGGCACAACAGCTGTGGTAATGAAAATAAACAGATGCTCATGTTCAGGACCTGCGTGCAGGGCCATGCTTCCCAGTGGGCGGAGAAGAGCTCAAATCTTTGTGGCAAGATCTCCATGCCTCCTGTGTGGTTGGTCACCAAACACCTGCTTCTGCTCTGCTCCAGGACGCAGTGTTTGTAACTCTTGTCCTCTATGTCTTAGTGCAGAGAGGGAGCTCATCCCTAGCTTGGGGGCTTCTTTGTTCTGCTCCACCTTTGCTCAAGGAACTCCTCACATTTACTTAAAACCCCCCCTGCTCTTACAGTTAGGGGGTCCCTGATAGTTTCTTTCACCTTCATGTATCTTTTCAGCCAAAAGAGGACGATTTGAGTTGTGGTTACAGAACTCACTTCAAGTTTGATTTAGGCTGAACTTTTTTATGCTCATATTTTTATTCATTTTATATTTCTTCATCATAGCATGTCTTGATTTAGAACATAGATTACATAAACAAGAAGGCGTGTCTGGATCGCCAGTGCTTCCTGATTCATGCTCTCCCATTTGACATAATGTGCAATTGTGCACAGCGTTCCATTTTAATACCTTTTCCTCTGTTCATTATTATTTCCATTTTATTGTTTCTAATGTAATTAATTACTTCTGTTGTTTTCTTTAACAGTTTTGCAAGAAGTTTGTCTAGTTCAGTGTTCTGTAAGCTGTTTTTGGAATACTAAAACAATGGCAAATAAGCTTGGGAAATTGTACTAACACCCTAATTCAGGATTCAAAGTATGTATTAACATAAGAAAGGGCCTGAGAAGTTCTAAAGTGAAAAGGAAAAACTTTTGAAGTCTATTAATGATTAAAAGAACTTAAAAAATAAAGAATGCATTTGTGTAGAAGTAGACTTTTTCTTGGCACAGTTATACCCTCTGGGACAAATTTCAATTTTTTAAACACCAGTTTGAGAAGTGCAATCTATTTCATCATCCCTGTTATTTAAATAAGGAGGTTTGGAATTTGTTCATTCAGTTCATTCCTTTTCTTTCTTCTTATTATTCTTTTTTTTTTTTTTTTTAACATATATTTACTTTTTTTCTCTTAACCTTTTTTAAGGAATCTTTTCTTTGTTTTACAATTTAAAAGTTGTTTAGTTCATTTACTTTTGTATTTATCAGGGAAGCAGTTAAAGCTATGACTGTGTCTCTGAATCTGCCTTTGAACAAACCTGACAGTTTTGATGTTTAGCAACCTCTTTATTGCTATTTTACAAACAATTTGTTTTTAAGTTTTTTTAATCTTAATTTTTAAAGAAAAAGTTTTAAAATTTCTAATCTCATGCTTTTTTCCAAAGATTTATTAATTTCGGTTTTGTTAGATAGTTATTAGAATACATGATCTATTAAGAGACAGTCTCACTTTATTGCCCTCGGTAGAGTGCTGTGGTGTCGCAATTCACAGGAACCTCCAACTCCTGGGCTTAGGTGATTCTCTTATGTCAGCCTTCCACTAGCTGGGACTATGCCCGGCTAATTTTTTGTTGCAATTGGGCCGGGGTCGGGTTTGAAACCACCACCCTCAGTTTACGGGGCTGGCACCCTACCCACAGGCGCCGTCCAACATAGTGCTTCTAATTGTCTTATGGGGTGCAAGTGTGCACCAGGCCATGAGCACAATGGAAGTTCTGTTACACTTTTATTTTATACCTAATGAAGTTTGAGCCTTCTGAAAGTCTTTTGTAGTCTTCTAAGAGATAATACAGAATATGTAAAAATATAGCTATTCAGTAGGCTGAGGCAAGAGAATTGCCTAACTCCAGAAGTTGGAGGTTGCTGTGAGCTGTGACGCCATAGCACTCTACCAAGGGTGATAAAATAAGACTCTGTCTCTTAAAAAAAAAAGGAAAGAAAATGCAAAAGAGTGTATTTGTTGAGGGTATTTTGTTATAAAACCCAGGAATTGTATCTGTAATTGTTTTACTGAAATGTAAATTCTCCATCATCTTGATTCCTTCTTTGCACAGCTTGCAAATAATACTTCATAGGAAATTAAATCTTCATAGTGTTCTGTCTCATGGCCACAATAGCCATCTTTCTAAACTTGAATTTTTATTCCCATTCACCAACCTAAGTAATATCCACACAATCCTTGAAAGAGAAAATAAAATTAACAATTAAAGACAAGGTAATGAGAATATAAGGGGACAAACTGTAAAATGTTTGGCATAGCAAATTTACGAGGGTGTCTTCTCTAAACACGCCTAGAGTAAATGTTATGCACAGGAAGCATTTTGAAACACTGTCAATACTTTTAGCCACTTAGGCGTTGCTACTTTACTTAAAACCACCCTGCGCTTTCCAAAGTAATCATGGAAACAAACCTTCTGTCCAGCAGCCCCTTAGTATAGCTTTTGGAGTTGATTGAGTGTATAATAGAACAATACTGACCTTATTAAAACAACTTCTATTAATTATTATAGTATGTATGTGTGGTTATGTACCATGCTATTTCTTTTCATTTGAATTTAATGTGACTTACTCATAGTAGGTGTTCAATAAATAGTTAGAATAAATAAAACTAAACAGACATTAAGTATTTCTCTATTCGAATTTTTTTCTAACTTAATTTTTCAATTCTTTTTCAATAAATAATATAACCTACGGTGCTCTAATAAATAAAGTATATAGTTTGAGTCAAACAGACATATTTCACTTCTTTTGAATCTTTTTTCTCCCCTTAAATTAATGTGTTGGTTGAGGAGAAAACTTGCTCAAAGGAAATACAGGATTTCAAAATAAAGAATTTCAATACAGGCGATTAAACCTCAAATCTTATAAAATCAATGGGCACTCCCTGGATCAACACATTTATGAGAGAGGAGATAGATGAGGAGCAGCTACATTAATAAGATCACATTGTATTCCTCAGAGGGTAAATTTAAAATTAGCTCCATAAAAATGATTTTAAGTAAGTATAAGTGCCATTTTTCCTAGAATGTTTTTCTTCAGAATTTTTATCCAAATTAGACCTAATATTTGTACATCATGAGAATGTAAATTAAGTCTAGTAATATACAAATGGATGATTAGGTTATTCCCTTCGTATAAGAAATACAAATTGGAAATAAACCATTTTCCTACTTTACATATTCCAATTGTTTTTTGTTTATATCTTGAAATGAATAGCATAGTCAAGGATTAAATACACAGATTTAAAATAAATATGATCATATAAGAACAGTACTATTTATCATTTTTGCAAGTAAGCAAACATAAGCTGTTAAAATGGCTTAATCATCAATTCAAATAACCTATGACCACTATTCATAGATAAGAGTGTTCCCTATTTCTCACCGACCCTTCTGCTCCTTACTTGGCATGCACCCAAATTTCTGCTGTGTTAACATTTGCTCCTGGGAGGAGATGAAGGAAAAAGGGTCCATAAGATTCCCATTGGCCCAGACCGTGGAAACATCTGCTGGATTCATGAGCAGCCTGCTGGCCCAAGCCAGCAGGGAGAGTTGATGCTTATCCACCCTGCCATATGAATCGATATTTCCTGTGCCCTGGGGCTACACGAGCTAATTCAAGAAAAAAAAAAGAAGGAAGTATATTACATGCCAAAAATTTCCTCATTAAATAAGCCTTATAGGGTACTTTTTAAAGTAATTATCATGGCATTATAAACTATGAATTTAGTACTAAATGGAATTCAAACTTTAACAAGTAGAGTTTATTAGATTATGTTATCAATAACTAGATCATTTTGGTTAATGATAGAGTCTATGCATTTACAAATTCGCTTAGTGTAGTTGACCCTTAAACTTATAGAGTTGGTTCTTTGGTGAGAAAAAGTTGCCAGAAAGATATGTACCACTTTTAGTTTAATAAGGTTATCTTTGTAGTTTACATCAAGATGAGTCGCTCAATAATTTTAATACTGGAACTTGAAATTATAACCCCAAATGTGAGTCCAATGGATTGTTATTAACTAAAATTATTAATTTCTCATTTTCTTTCCTCTCACACATATACACACATTTCTCATTTCAAAATTAATTGTATACTTATCTAAAATGTATACTTATCCCAATCACCCAAACACTTGGAACTTTCTACAGTGGCCGTCTAAGTCTCTAGCTCATTCTGTTCATTGTCGCCTCAACTGAAGATCCTGCAGCTTCCTTGGATTTAGTAAAATTTATAGAAATAATCTAGTTACCTGAAAAAAATATAGGGTCCATTCATTTTGTTATAAAAAAGAGGTTACTACAAAACAATACGACTAATTTTCTATTAAACTTCTCTAAGTGAGGAATCTTATTAATGACAATTTAGTTGGAATTCTATCCAACGGACTGATTTCAGAAGCACAACATTGAGTGCATTTCAAAATTTCAGCAATGAATATCAGCTTTTATTGTGTCATAGCGAGGAGAGAGAGAGAGAAATCTAAATCTATCATGTATCTATTATAGCACCATAGCACATATCTTTGAATTCATGTACTATTTCATAATTTATTTAATTCCAATCTAACTGGAACGGAAACAAAACAAGGAGGAATAGTTTTGAGCATGAATAATGTGACTAATCTATTGAAAGAGACCATACCTCAGCAGGTAGATGAGGCAGAAATGTTATTTGGTTAATATGATATTATGGTTGCAATGCCCATATTGCCAGAGCAGTAGAATAATTATTGATTTCATATATATGAATACAGTAAGTAACATAAGTGCCAAGTTTAAACTTTAAATTCCCATGAAACACAGCAAACTTTATCCAACATCAAATTTACTAATGGTCATAAAGGTGATACAACATGGATGTTAGCAGCTAACAGAGAACTTGTGACTCCTTGAAATGTTTCTGAATATGCACAGTTGCTCCTTCCCCAAGACTATACCAGGTTGGTATGGGAAGCCTTTAACTCTGGGATTAATTCACCTTTTATGTCTTGCTAGTTACACAGCCTTTTCAGTATTTTTTTAATCAATACTGATAATTTATGATTCAATAAACAATCTCAACAATGACATGCAGACACTTAGTCTAATATATAGCAGCTTCCCAGTTGTCATTTATATTGGGTCCAGAGCTGCCAAGTTGAGCCTACTAAAAGTTAACTTTTTAGAAGTACCTCAGACTAAAGGAAAGGTTAAAAAGCAGGTAGTGACCCTTTCATTCCAGTATTGTACTGATGAGACTATTGTCTTTACTATGAATATGTATTTTTTTTCTATCTATCATTTTGCAACCATTCTCTGGATTAAGCATTTCTGAAATTTAAAAAATTAGATCATTTTTTAATGTCACCTCAATTTTTATTGAGCTTTATTATTATAATCTAAACTAAAAATACTTCCATTCGATATAATTTTCTAATTAACACATTAAAAATGAAATAATCCCCCAAAATGATGTGAGGAAATAGTATTAATTTCTGCTTTGTTCTATCAGAAGTATAATTCTTTGAGATGATTTATCTGAACACGTCTATACAAAGTATCAAGTTTTATTTTAATATTTTCCCACAGCAGTTTCCACTTATTTTCATATGGTAAAGTTCCCCTAGATCTAATATGGCACTATAAAGGGCTTGAACATCAAAGCATGTAAACATGGGCAAGATGGGTGAAATCAACATTAATGAAATCTTTTTGCATTCTGAAATGATCAAACAGTGAAAAACACATCCTATTAACTACGATGTTATTACATTCGTTTTCAAAAGGGAGCTTGTTCCTTAAGGAATATTCCATGTTGATTCATTTGTTACTACATATTGATCAATATGTAAATAATTAAGATGATATCATTTGAACACAATGTTCATGTGTTCAAAATATATGTTCCCATTATGTCTAAGTAAGGCAAAGTCTTATTCCTCTCAAAACATGAAAAGTCATACATATATCTTTCCCTGTTATTGAGGACTTTATACATATATCAGATTTATGGACAAATGGTTACATTGGGGATAAAAAATTTGTTATTGGAAAAGACAATCCTATAACATTAGCCAAAAGAGTAATTATATTTGTAAAGTTTACGCAGTACACTCATGCCGGGGGAAAACTCAAATTTTTCTTGCCTCATTTTTCTGTCTTTTGGGAACTCATTATTTATTTGAAAGAATAGGATTGTTATCCACTCAGGAAAATAAATCTTTGCATAAAAACCTGATTTAAATATGATATTTACATCCATACATGATTTACCATAAATACTTATCTTTTTCAAAATAACTATTCCACTTTAAAACAAGCAACAAAATGAAAGTTCACCATTATTAATAACACAAAGCTAATGACATTGTAAAGTGGAAGTAAGGAGGACATGAACATACAGGTCGTAGCCCTGTTTCAGTACAAGCCCAAGCCAGTAAATATGGAACCTCTGTTTACTAGAAAGTTATTTACAGTATAAAATTTAGCCAAAGAGGTATGTTACTTTACAAATAAATTATCCCAGAATTTAATGGATTCTTTGGTATTTTCTCAATAAGTTTCTTGATTGTAAACACAATTTTTATAATGATTCATCTCCAAGATTAAATATTCTTGATTTAGGGATACTAATTAAGTCAATTGGTTCTAGGATTTCTGTATATAGCAAAACCATGCATACTAAAGTTCCACAGTCCACGTGGTAGAACCTGCTTGTAGGAAAAGTCAGCCCTTGCTATATGTGGAGTTTGCATACTACAAATACTATATTTTGCATCTGCACTTGGTTCAAGGCAATGTTGCTCAAGGGTCAACTATAATTAGAAAAACAGGATCATCAGAGAATGTAAATTGAGTCATACCTCTTCTTTCAATATTTGTCATTGCCTGTAGAATAAATGTAAGCATCTTATTATAACATAGCAAGTCCTGAATGATGTGGCCTTAATTGTCTTTTCTACCTCATCTTGGGCTGTACTATCCCACACCCCTCTGTTGCTTCTCACACGTTCCAGTCTTGTCATTGTTGCTATTATTATTGTGTCTTTCAATTCCTCTAGCCTCTTTCCTGCCTCTGGCTCAGGACTTTTGCATCAGCTAATTTACTTTTTGGAATACTGGCCTGGGTCACTAACATTTTTGTCCTCTGGCTATTTTAAAATGGCCATTTCCCACCATTTAGGTTTCAGTTGAAATGTTACCTCCTTCCTAGCAGGTCCCATCCTCGTTTATTTATGTTTTCTTGTTTTTGCTGACTTTTTCAGCTGTAAGTTCTGGGTGGGCAAGACTTATTTCTAGCTTGTCCACAGTTATATGTCCTTCACCATGGAAGGACATTCCAGGTATAAAATATATTTGTTGAAAAACTAATATCACTGAAGTGTATGTTATAGAACAAACCCATTTAAAATATAGAAGATATTTCAGAAAGCAGTAAATTATATTTATAGTTCATATCCTTAATATAAACTACGATTATACATTATTAAATGACTTATGTTTGAGATATTTTTTTCTTGCATGTATCTTCTCCCTGTCCTTTCATAATTTTTACTGCATTCTGTCATTTAGAGTTAGAATCCAACCAGACATCTACATAGCTTTTTCACATAAATAACTCTTTTGAATGAACCAATGCTACTATTTAATTTTTTTCAGAGAATAATATAGGATAAAAATTAATGAAGAGGTTTGGGTAATAGTCAATATAATTTTATGTTTGTAGAATGTACACATATGTGGCCCAACCCAAAAGAATTATAATGCTAAAATATATATGCTCTATCTAAGTCAAATCACTACCAAATGAAAACCAGGCAACAATTAATTAGGGCTAGTATAATTTGTTATTCATTTACCATTAGGAAAAACCATCATGAAAACCAGATTGAAGTCCTAGCAAATTCTCAATTTAAACCTTTCCTCATAATCTTTATCTTACTTTGCTAGCTGTATATTATGTATTTATATATTTGAAATAATTATATTTTTGATATTAGGATGTTAATGATATTTGCTTTATTGTCTTCCTTTTTTTATTTAATTTCTTCTTATACATATTATTCAAAACTAATTGTACAGTATTTAAAAATATATTACAATTTAGTATTGTTTATTATTTTCTTTGATAGTTTAACCAAAGACCTACCAGGTGAAGCAAAGATGTACGTATCATTTTCCTCCTTTTTGCTACCAAACTGAAGTTCTTCCCAGGGACTTCAGTTTTAAACAGTTAGGTCCCACTCCAGTCAATTTTTTTTTCTTTTTTGTTTCCAGAAAATTGATTATTGTATGCTCAGTACTATATTCCTCACCCTGTCTTCAGAAGAGCCCTACCATCTGTGTGTTCCTTTCCAGAGTATTTCCTCCAGTTTGACATCTCAATTTAGAATGTAGTAACGTGAATGAACTTCACTGTGAACCAGACTGTGATTGTGGTCATAAATTTCATTTCTCTGGAAGGCTGCCCCTCAAATGTTCATCAGTTAACAAGTAAAGCTAGTCAGTTCTAGATCTTGTTCATTCACCCTGCAAACAGTATACTAGAAAGATAAAATGACTTTATATATACATTATAGGCATAATTACCATATTTACTCTATTTTAAAATTATTTCTCATTTAAATAAGAAATAAATGTAAAGAAATAATTTGAAAACCCTCTTTGTTTATATTACCTTTTTTATATTACAGTTTTCTTTTCAATTTTATATCTTTCCTTTGTTTTTATTCTTCCATAATACTTCAAGACATATTTATGGAGGAACCAAGTAGCTTGGTGAATATAAATGTGAATAATTTATTAACTTCCATTTTTCCTTGAGAAATTATATGTGTTCATTGAATAAACTATTGTTTCACTTTTTGAGAAAACTCTAAACATTTTAGAGAATGAATTAAATATAGATAAATTAATAAAAATATATTTTAATATTTTTATTGAAAAAATCTATTTTGGTTGTAAAACCATATACCAAGTATATTTATATTTATTCTAGGTCACTAAGTGCACTTTGCATTTTAGCAGGCTGATAAGCAGAAAAGCTAAGAAAAGAAAGAATGTATACAGATTCAGGTTTAAAAAATTATAGGAAATTTTTGCAATGCAACTACTAGGTAAAAACATAAAGCATCCATAAACAAAGTGTTCCAGGATTATATAAGTATTCTGTGACCCTTCAGATTTTGTAAATTTAGAATAATAAAAATTTAATTATGTGACTGAGTAACAAAAACAAAAAATATATAGAAGAAATTAGAGGAATCTGGTTTACGTAGGAAGAATAACTATGCTGGGCTTATTTTCATAGAAAAGGCTGAGGTATACAATCACAAAGAAATGTGTGTATGTTTCACCTGCATTACAAATCTCTGCAGGCCTAGCTCTGATGCTGATAATTAAAAATTAACTTTAATTATAAATCCTATCATAGACCAAGCAAATGGTAGGTAGTTTTGATATATTATGTGTAAGTGGGTCACCTATACACAATCACTGCAAAGATCCGTTGGAAATAATACAATGGTTATCCCATAGGTTTCCTGGTTGGCTATGGAAGTGGCCTGGAAAATGATTGTCACGTTTTAGCAAAGAGAAAGAGAGGTGAAATCACTACAGGAGAATTATGATTCTCTAGGTCAGGAACTGTGGGAGCCACTGTAAATCTGAAAGGGCCTTTTGTCATGAATCAGAAGCCAACCTTTGAGCACACAAGAGGTTTTGCTCGCAGAGATGGGCAAAACCCATCAGCAATGGGCTGCTCATGATGGCCATAGAGAACCCAGGATCTGGTCTGCAGGATTGGGATGGCTGAAGTTGTTGATTTGGCACTGTTACACTCTGATATCAGGGGGCGAAAGCCCTTCCAACCTTTGCTGGCCTTGCAAGATCCACTCCCCGCCAGCTTTGTCTCTTGCCTGCCTTGGTCTGGCAGATGCATTGGAACACAGGCCTCCGAAGTGCTTCCGGTCTCTATGGAAACTGGCAAGCAGCGCCAGACCGATGGCCACGCTCCACAGCGGCTGGGCAGAGCGGTGGCACAGAAGGTGGATACCAGGTGTTGTATTCTAAAAGGCAGACTGAATCCTAAGAGTACCAAGTATTATAGAATCAAAGAAAAATAAATTATGTGTGGTAGCCTAGGAAAACAGGTAACTTAAAATTTCTCAGCCATACGAAGCCACAATTAAAGTATAAGGGAAAAGTCACTAGTGGGTTCTAAGGGTTTGAAAGAGCAGAGAGAAATTCCAGAAGTGGAAACATTTGGTCCTTAGTTATCTGTCTTAAGTTTTCCTCTAATTTTCTTTCTCACATGATGGAACATTCATTGCACTTCTCTCTAGAATTGTAAGTCTACACTAATGACATTTGTGCTTTTTAATCCAGCAGACTTCAGAATGCAGTGTGTGCTTCGGTTCACACCACTACTGAGCCACAACTTTCACATTAGAAGGTTATTTGTTTAGAATGCCTTCGGTAATTTAGTGGAAGTAATAGCATGCTGTCTGTGCATTTAGACGTATTTTTAGACTCTAGGCAAGAAGAAAGATCTTGAACTTTCTAAGATGCAGATTCTTAATACAAATACTCCTAACCTGTTGATGGAAAGTATGAGAGAGAGAGTGAGAAAGAACAAAAAAACAGAATAGTTGAAGGGAGGTCCTTAAGTAGGAGAGCTTAGTGCTTCATTTAAAATTGTGTGGCATATTTCTGTTATTTCTTGTTGAGTTTTGTATTTAAGAACTGCTCTTTTTTATTTCAAATTAGTATGAGGTATAAACTTTTAGGTTACATTATTCTCACTTCCAACTTTTTATCTACTGATCCATTTAGCATCTGTGCTTTCACAACCACGATATAAGAAAACCTTCATAGAATAGTCTTTTTGTTTACATGCGGTCTTTAACAGAATACAAAACAAACCCAAACATTAGGTATGCTTTTTGATTTGGGTGGCAATATCTCTCTTGAATTAAAGAGTTTTGTGAACTATGTTGGCAGTTTTCCCTAAGTATAAATACAGTAACTCCCAACAGGAAGCGTCAAAATCCACCACATTGTTTATTCATGAGACTTTTATATTTTCATATTGAAAAATTGTAGCTTAAATTCTCTTTACAGCTTGCTTTTCATTTGTTCATTTTCGTTGTAAAATCTGGTTCTTTCTTTGTAAGTTTTGTTCATTTTCAGGAAGAAAAAGATAATGAGAGGTCCTCCATTCTTGTTAAATAACCAACTAAATTTGATCCCACCCTGAAATGATCTCAAATGTTTATAAACTGAACCTCTGCCCATGTGTCTAGATATATCTTAGGTGATTATTGCTCTCAGTAAGTAGCACTCATGTGCAGTGTGAGCTGACCCAGTACTGTGGCCCACATTTAATCTTTAGCATAGCAAGAGAAGTGGAGAAAACCCTTGCCTTCACTCATCATCCATTCAAAAAATAGCAAGGCTTGAACGATGCTATTTTTAAGAAGCAAAGCCATCCTTTGGGATGTGTTAAAGCATACAATTTACCTGCCTGCTGTCCTTAACAATACTGCTTGTTAAACATCTCTCTCCACGGCTTTACTTATTACTTACCTACCTATTGGCACATCATAGCCTATAACCAAGGTGAGGGTGGCCGTAATCTTAGGCTTTGTTCTTTGCGTCCTGCGTGACAGGGTGCAGGATTCTTGGTGTCACAGTGAAGACGTCATGAAATTGTGAAGGAAGGATGACTCTTAACTAACTGAGGTTAAAAGGAGTCAAGACTTGATCACTTGATTTTGAGCTTGGTAATTCCTAACGTAGATGAGTAAACATTGGCCATTCTCTTCCTAATTATATGACAGATGGAAACATTGGCGGGATAATGGCGGGATAATGGCAGCTGTTTAGTCTGCTATTTAAAGGCAGGTCCAGGAGAGCTATCTGTTCAGGATATCCAATTTTTGTTCATCAGGAAAATGTCTTTTGCGGCAATAATTTAGCTAATTATTCCTAAGTAACTAAAGAAACTAACCTAAATGGTTTTAAAACACTGGCACTAGTTAGAAAGAAATGAACTTGGCAGCCTAATTAAAACTACTAGTTTAAGATCATTGTCTACAGAGTAGAAGAAAAGCAAGCCTATTCTAAGGGTTTTTTTATTATTATTATTCCAAGGAAACATTTATTCATAAAAGCCAGAATGAATGTTTGATTTTATTCTCCATATTCTAAGGGTTTTTATTGGCAGAATTGTGGTGGTGGTGGGGGGAAGTTAAAAATGTACACAGAAGCCCCAACAAGAGACATCAAGGATGGTTTTTAGTGGTGTGCTATAAATATTTAACAACGTTCACTATGGGGAAAATCATTGACTTGTAGTGTTTGCCAATTTCCATGGAGAAAATACTCCCTCTGTGGTCAATTTCAAGCTACCAACGTATGTCACTGAGAAAGAATTGGGAAGAGTGGCACTGTGTGTACTCTCATGAGCTGATAGGAGCCAGCTCGGGCATATTATGTTTTTACTAGACTTTCAAATGTTCATTCCCTTTTTAAACTTGGGTGTAGAAAGTCTAAATGCATTTTTGAAATGTCCGATTGTACACTAGCCTTCATTTGTCACAGTTACTTTCTCAGAATTAAATCCACTTTATTTTCAAGGCCGCTCTGTGGTCAAGCAGCTAAGGTCTGATTACACAGGGCAAGAGTTCAAAACCTGGCTTTTATAATTTCTGACTATATGACTGTGGCACTTAATTTAATGTATCTGTGCATCAGCTCCCTCTTCAAGGTAAAGATGATGACAAGGTTGTCATGCAGATTAAATCGTTGCTAACAGAAATGCACTTAGAATAGCGCCTGACACATTGTGAATCTTCAATTAAAGTTAACTGTATTTTTCACATATTTACCACTGTCTTAATAATGGTTGAGGGATGAGGTAATATAAGAAAGCCGCTATTAAAAAGAGTGTTGATGTAAAAGAAAATGGACAAGGAAGGGAAAGTAAAACAGATTCAGAATCACAGATGTCCATCAACCTCAAAAGGTTTTGGTAGGACTTATACTTAATATTCAAGGAATGTTATTGTACATTGTTTTTCTCCTTTCTGGAGAAATAAATTTGGCACAATTTTGTCATTTCATGTCCTAGTTTAGGGCTTTAATGATGTTAAATATATCTGTTCTAGATTGCCATCTGGTACATTTCCTTAAATATAATCCCTATGCACCTCAAGTGAAAACTTAAAAAAGATCTCTTAAAACATCATATACCAATATGTTTTTAAAAATCTTACGATTCAATTTTCCATGTTTTTTATCTGAGAAGAATTAGTCACTCCTTCTGCCCCTCCATTTTGCCCATGAACTGATACAGTAGATGACTTATTTTGGTTATTCTACTGTTAGAAGGTCCCCTACACATGCCAGCCACTGCTCTGATACATTCACTTTGGACAAATGAACATTTATTAGCACTTTCATTGAAAATACAGGATGTTAAGTAGTGTACCTGACTCAAAGGTAAGTAAGAAGTCCCCATTCCCATACTCTTAATTGACTTAGAATCAGGTAAGGGAGACAGCTAATTATACAAATAATTAGAAGAAGGAGAAACTAGGAGAGGAGGAAGAAAATGATAATTGTACCTTGCCTGGAAAAAAATAGCCAGCTAGTATGATTCCAAAGTTGTATTTTCTTTAAATCTTATCAGATCCAGCGGTGCCTGTGGCTCAGTGAGTAGGGCACCGGCCCCGTATTCCGATGGTGGCGGGTTCGAACTAGGCCCCAGCCAAACTGCAACAAGCACATTCTGCCCTATGATTGCACCAATGTAAACAATTATGATTTAATAAAATTATTAAAAAAAAAACAAAAAACAAAAAACAAACATAGCCAGGCTTGTGGCAGATGCCTGTAGTTCCAGTTACTAGGGAAGGTGAGGCAAGAGAATCACCTAAGCCCAAGAGCTAAAGGTTGCTGTGAGCTGTGATGCCATATCATTCTACCAAGTGCAACCAAGTGAGACTCTGTCTTAAAAAAAAAAAAAAAGAAAAAAAAATCTTATCAGCTCCATGACTGATAAGAATAACTCCTTTGAAGTCCAGGATGGAAGTGAGCTTACTCAGACCCAGTATTATTTATACTAAATAATAAGAGCAGTGGCATGCATATTAGAAATCCTTGTAGATGGTAAACCATATCAGTACTGCACTGTATTCAATGTCTTCTTCCTGGGCTTCACATCCTCTCCTAAAGTTTCTAATTACCTTGCAGACTCCTTAGCAAAGTTCCCTTCTTCTATCCACCCTTTAAAAATTGATTCATGGCGGCAGCACCTGTGGCTCAGTCAGTAAGGTGCTGGCTCCCCATACTGAGAGTGGTGGGTTCAAACCCAGCCTCAGCTGAACTGCACCAAAAAAATAGCTGGGCGTTTTGGCAGGCGCCTGTGGTCCCAGCTACTTGGGAGGCTGAGGCAGGAGAATCGCCTAAGCCCAAGAGTTGGAGGTTGCTGTGAGCTGTGTGATGCCAAGGCACTCTACCCAGGGCAATTAGGTGAGACTCTGTCTCTACAAAAAAAAAAAAAAAAAAAAAATTGATTCATGGGTAAACATATAGTAACTCCTTCAAAGTATCTGTGTATTGAATTCATTGAGAATAAAGTTTTTTAATTTTTTAAAATTTATTTTGATTGACAAATAATTTTGTGTATTTATGGGATATAATGTGCTATTTTGATCTATGCAGACAATACCAAAAGGTTCAATCAAGTCAAAAATATATCCATCACCTCATCAACTTATTTTTTCAGAAAGAACATTCAAAGTCTATTCTTTTAAAATATACAGTATCTTTTTATTAGATGCTAAATTACTAATTTAGTAATTTCTTTGGAAAGACTCTTGAGCTATGAGGAGCTTTATTTTTTTATTTTAAAAAATAAAGTAGCAGGTAATGTGATGCTCTTTCCAGGTTACAATCATAAGTAAAACTCAGTTCATAGCTTTGAGAAGTTTACGTTCAACACAAACTTTTGAATTGAGTTTGGAAACTACATAACCTAAGGGTAGTTAGGATTAGGGGGGTGTCCACATGAATTTGATCTGTATTGGGAAAAACAAAATTATCAGACTGCAGGTGTTTTTTAGGTTGCAGGTCCCAGAAAACTGAAGTTATAATACCTTAAAGTCAGAATCCCATGTAGGGAGAAGATGAAGGGAAGATAACCTAATTATCGACTTGGAAGGAAGGGTACAGAGCTGCTAGTTTCCATAAAGTTCCTGGCATGTTCAAGGTCCTCATAGTTTTTTTCTGTCTTCTGTGGGCCAGAAAAGCAAGGCTAAAATAGTTATCAAATGTAAGTTTTCAAGAGCACAGCATATTTAAAGGTAGTTAATGTTGACATCCTTTCCTATGTGATTTTACAATGTAAGTTTCATTGTTAAAATGATTGCTCCGTTTTTTGAATTGTTGTCTAATTCACATTTAAACAAACAGTGATAAAACCTTTGGGGAAAATATGAATAAAAATGTTGAACTTTCAGAACAAACCCCAAATAGTTCATTCACTTTTTTTAACCATGGAAAAATCACTTATCCTCCCAGAGTCAGTTTACCCATCTGTGAAATGAGAGAGATAATATTTTCTTACGGGGATGTTCTGAAAATTATTTTGCAAATGTAGTGGATAAAATTGTTGCAAGCATCACTGCCCTTGTTCCACTTCTTTAAAGAAGCAAACGGTATTATTTATGTACCAGTTGATAATCAAAATGACATCTGGGTTGAACTATGTATATTTTTATTAGCAGTTGCATGCTTTTTATTACTTAAAGAATTACTCCCAGATTGCTCAATTTATGCATTATGTCAATATGAGGGAACCTGAGAAAAGTGTCTTAAAACCATTTTGAGCTTCATATTTATTAGCTGCTAATGTCTGGTAATTATTCTTTTTTTTTTAGATAATGTTTTCTCTGATGTGGTTTTTCGCCTCACCTCACTTCACAAGATTGATAGTTCTCCACATCACCCTGCTAGAGGTCACCTCTGAGCTGAAGGCAAAACACATCCCACTCTGGCTCCTGTTGACTTTCAAGTCAACTATCAAAGAATTTATTCCAGACATCTCCTAACCTCAATTTAAAAACTCCACCCTAAAGATTACAGGGAGATATCCTGGAGAGTTGCCATAGTGACTCTAAGAGGTTGGCATTGAGGAGACAAAGCTACTGATATCAGATTTTTTACTTGATAGGCCTAATTATATAAGGTGGTCATGAACCTCTGTGTTTGTGTCATTTAGATCTGGAAAGAAATTTTCCCCTCCAGGCTCTTCTGTCTCTTATGGTGCCAATCAACAAGCTTCTTAGTAATAAGATTCTTATGCCAATAGTTCCAGCATAATCTCAAGTGGTGCTTGTAATAATGATAAAATCATTACAAAACTAAAGAAGAAAAAAGAAAGATATTTTCTGGGTGTGATTAAGTCATTATAATGTTATTGCATATGGAAATTATGCTTGACTTAATGAACCATCTTGTTTACAGATTAGTGTTTTAACCTGGCTCTAGAAAGTCATTTTACCCAAGTTGATCATTGTTCTGAGCTATGTATGAGCTTATCTTCAGATCATCTTGGTGAACTGAAATTTATGTATTAAGTTCTACGTGCATGAATTTTGTTTTAATGATAAGAAGTGCACTTATTAAGTAAATTTATTACATGAATTACTTTAATTAATATGATACTTAGGAAAATAAAAAGACTTCATTATGCATACTCGATATCCAAATTAACAAGGGTCATTTTAAAATTAAGCATTTTTCTGATTATAACAGAAATGTATATTCACTGGAGAAAGGGTTGAATATTACCTGTATCTCCTGGTTTAGAGTAATCATTTTAAGTTTTAATAGATATTCTACAAAATGAACACTTTTTACAGAAGACTCACAATGTTTTCTCCAACATACTTTGCATTTATAAAAACAGCTACATCTGAAAGAAACCCTGGTGAAACAGGATTCTTCTTTATTTTCTTTATCAGAAATGGAGTCTAAACTTTTGTAGAGGTTCTCAGGGAAGTATTTTATGTTTTCTCTTCTGCTTTAGAGATTTCTAAATCCAAGTCTAATACCATATAATTAATGCAAAACCTAGAGATATTAGTGATTATCGGATTAATATTTGAATATAAATCTTTATGTGTGCCTGAGAGAAACAGAAGATTTTGTAAAACGTATAAGTGAATATAAAAGAATCTTGATTGTATGTCAATACTGCTGTTCTCTGATTAAGGACTTTCAATTATTTTTCTCTTTCGTAATATATAGTTTTGTTGCTGATGTTTGGCTGATTTAAATTTTATTTTGAGGGAGCAGTTAAGTCCAATGTAGCTCTTGAGAAGTTAATCATTTTGTGACTTTCGTTTAAACAACATTTTCTTTAATCCCCTTTTAGGCAGCCAAGGGCAGTTTCCACTAACACAGAATGTAACGGTTGTAGAAGGAGGAACTGCAATTTTGACCTGCAGGGTTGATCAAAATGATAACACCTCCCTCCAGTGGTCAAATCCAGCTCAACAGACTCTCTACTTTGATGACAAGAAAGGTGAATACATTTTCTTTTGAATGCTTTAATCATATTCTGAAATATCCTAATTGTAATACATTTATTTTTCTGAGAAGATTCAAATTATTCCTTTTGATTACCAAACTACTGCTGCTTGTATTTAAACATCTTCAATATTAAATACTTTAGTTTGCAAGTCATAAACACTAAAGATAACCTATGTCAACTTTTTAATACAATAAACAGGTCTGATTCTACTTCAGAAATAGGTTTATGCCTTCTCTTATTAGCCGTCTTCTCTCTGGAGAGAATACTTTTTCATTCGTATAACTGCCTTGTGTATAGATTGAATTCATTTATTGTTTTTGTTTTTTTACTCCTGGTAATAATATAGCATTTTTATTAACCTTAGTTTCATAAAAGTGTGATATAATTTTGGGAAGTTTGATGGTTTTATTATCATGAATTGGGTCTGAAAGTAATAATTGCAAAAATAATTCTCATAATGATACATAACTTCATTCTCCAAAGTAAACTAAAATTAAGTAAGAAATTATATTTATGAAGGTGGAATTAGACTTCTTAATTGATTTTAGCTTCCAGTTTGCTAACATGTAGATTGAGTAAACTTTTCTAGAATAGTTAG
Organism: Perodicticus potto; assembly: GCA_963574655.1. Classification (NCBI taxonomy): domain Eukaryota; kingdom Metazoa; phylum Chordata; class Mammalia; order Primates; family Lorisidae; genus Perodicticus; species Perodicticus potto. Next base: position 31,540 of record CAUYRH010077134.1, read on the forward strand.
AAATCCATGTTATATAATTCAAGCAAACCACTAAAAAGGTACACCAAATTTCTATACTTTCATCTATTGTTATCATGTTTTAAAAAGTTCATAAACTATAATGAAAATATGGGACTGTTTCTTTAGAAAAATTTAAATTATATGGGATATAAATATCTATTTTTATATTAGCTTCTTTATATAGTGTTAATATTTGGGTTTTATGAATCTATGTAGATAACAGTAAAAATAATTTTTTGATAAAAATCAGTTGTGTTTTTTCTATTAACATGTAGTCAAATACAGCCTGGTAAATATGCCAGTTCACCTAAAACATATACTCATTATCTTTAGTTCATTGCTGTAGCTTTTCCTTTTTGATATACTCTAGATTTAAATAAGTCTGTAGTTTGTTTTAAATGTTAAATACATGATGAAGAACTGATTAAATGTCTAATCCATCTATTTGATAAATACACATATATTGAGTACCAAGTATTAAAGTTAGAGAACAAAAAGATAAGACACTCTGCCTTTTTAAACCAAACAGCCTAGTAGAGGAGATAGACAATAAACAAAGACACAAACAATATATATTTTAGAATACGTTGGTAGGGAACAAGTCTTATGAAGAAAAATGAATCAGGGATGGACCGTATGGTAGAGTTCTCTAGTAAAATAAAAACAATAGGATGAACAGATAGATGGACCATAGATAGATAGAGATTTATCTTAAGAAATTTGTTCAAGTGACTGTGGAGGCTGGCAACTTTGAAAAATTTAAGTCAAACTGGCAGGCTGGAGACTCAGGGAAGAGCTTATGTTGACAATCAAGTTCAAAGGCAATATGGAGGTACAGCGCCTTCTTCCTCAGGGCACCTCAGACTTTCTCATAAGGCTTCAACTGATTGAATAATGAGAACCACCTATGGTAAAGAGCATAATCTGCTTTGCTTAAAATCTCCCAATTTAAAAGTCAGCTTCACCTAAATGTCACAGCAACATTCAGATTGGAATCTGACCAAATATCTTGGGTGCTGTGGCCAAGCCATTTTGACACATTAAAAGGAAAAACATCACAGAGGGTGAGTTATACCTGGCATCTCCAAAAAACATTATTATTTAGAGTTTTGATTTACATTGTTTTAATTTGCTATCTGGGAGACAAGTAAACAGATGTTTCTACTGACCGAATTGTCATAGAAGCACCTGAAAGGAAGGAGTTAAAGTTCTCACAATTGTATAGGCCAAACTTTAAGCAAATGTTGTGATTCCACATATATGATTTTATTAGAGTCCTTGATGTTGAAGTCAGGCATTTTTAACAGGGACCTCTATTCACAGAGCTAATGGCTTTATTTATTTGTTTGTTTGTTGCTTTAGAAGCGTTTTAAAAAGATACAAAATGGATTCTAAAATGTTTATTTGCTAAACACTCACTATAGCACTGTTATGTAATTTAGATACTTAGTGAATATTATTAACTAGTTAATGTGTCTGATTTTGGCCTTTTATATCACATTTACAAATTTTTTAAACACATTTAAGGAAACTAGAAAGTGTCTGTTAATAATTTGGGAAGTAACTGAGGAATATCTAATGCAATATTTTTAAGCCTTTTTAAAGAAAAGATATTCAAGCATAAACTATTGATTTAGTAATTAATTAACTGCTTTAAAATATCAAAACTATAACCCACTTAAACTAGTTTTAATTTCAGGTATATTGAATGGAAATGAAAATTATATAGGTAGAAAATAAAGTGTGAAGACATTTCTTATTTTTTTTTATTTCAAAATATTCCATAATTGGTTATATAATTAGCTTTTTTACATATTAGGTGAAAATTCTAAGTGAGGCCTTCTCCCAGAATGTATAACTAATTGAAAACATTTTTTATTTCACTGATTTCTAGCATTAAGCTGGTCTTAGCTTAATCATGCAATCGTTATACAAGGTTTATGACTTGACCTTGACCTTAGTGCTTTTGAAGTAGAGAAGTTACCTTGGTGGGTGGCTCATGCCTATAATCCCAGCACTCTGAGAAACAGAGGGAGGAGGATCCCTTGAGCTCAGTTGGTTCAAGAGCAGCCTGAGCAAGAGCGAGACAGCACCTCTACCAAAAGGAGAAAATTTAGCAAGGTGTTGTAGCAGGTGCCTATATTCCCAGCTACTTGGGAGGCTAAAGCAAGAGGATCAACTGCACCCGGGAGTTTGAGACTGCTCTAAGCTAGGCTGACACCACAGCACCATAGCCTGGGTAACACAGTGAGATGCTGTCACTGAAAATAAAACAGTTAAAAAAGAGTGCTAGTGTTGACTTTGTTTTTAAGTACCTCATGGCGTAGGGAAGTGTTTTGTGTTGCTGTTGCTGATGTCTTGAATCAAGTAATCTGTGTTGCTTTCTGACAAATGAAGTTCTATTACTTAAAAAAAAAAAGCATAGCAAAGTCAGAGATTTAGCAATCGTTTTTGTTTTCAGCATTAGATTACAAATATCAGCAAATAAATATTGACAACACATGTCCAAATATGAAGTAACAACAATTTTAATGAAAAGATTTGCCTCGTTATATAATGCAAAAGAAAATGTTTTAGGGAAACTAGAAAACATTTTTAAAATGTTCAGGGACAATTAGATTTACAGTTACACTATTTAACTTATCATTTTGATTATTTATGTACTATTTAAAATAAGATAAATTACCTTAATTTACAAATCTTACTTTTACCCATCCCTGTGTCTAGTGACACAATCGAGCTTAGTAGCAATTTTTGGATGTGTAACATACTATCAATAAAAAATTTGTCCCAAGAAAATACTGTGAGTTTTTACAACACTAGAACGTTTTTATTTTTCATTCATCCTCCCATTGTTAAATAACAATCTCCAGTTTGTAACAACCCTTCCACTGCTTTTTAAGATCTTTGAGAGTCATCTTTACAGTAACATCTACAATTGTGAGGTCTCAGGCATAAAGACAAAATCTATATTTAATGTCCTTCTCTCCTCTTTTAGTGACTTTATAAGTTATCCACTAAAAAATCATCGAAAACAAAAATTGATTTGAGGTATTTCAAGCAAATACATCCTTCCCGCAGAAAATAGAGAACAACTTATGATACAAGATTTGCAAAGAGTTGGAAACAAGCCAATCCTCTCTTTTCTGAGGGATGACATAGGGAGAAAAAAATCATGCAATATTTTGGATTATAACAGGATTATAGTCCTGCATTTTTATACCTTCACAAAATAGGAATTATTGAAGTATATACTTGCTTTATTTAATTTTCCTTTTTCTAATGGTATAACAGTTAATTAGGCTGAAAAACGCTGCTCCGTGTGTGTGTGTGTGTTTTGTACAGCAGGTTTGTGTTTTTAATGTTATACTTTTTCTCACTGTATTGTTCCAAATATCAGTTGCAGTAAATTCATGGAAAGCAATAATAAAGAAATTCTTTGAAAAATGGCTATCTAACTTGTCTACCCCCTCACGTCAGTAGTTCAATTGTTATGTGGCGTTTTAGTTGAAAGGATCCTTGGTCAGGAATGTCCATCAAAAGCAAGAGAAAGGAGGTGCAAGAAACATTTCAAAAAATTTTTCATATCACAGTTTTCTACCCGACATCATTTTAGCTGCTTGTGCTTGCTTATCCCTCCCTAATTTTAAGACTTACCTTGAGTAAACTAACTTGCCAAGTTATGCTGGAGCCTCAGTGCAGAAGCTGGGCGTGGGTGAGAGCAGTGTTTTCCACCTTTTTCATCTCACTGCGCACTTGAACCTATAAGCTTCTGTGGCACATTTAAATCATGTTGATTCATCTACCCACCCTATACTTTCTGTCTCTGATTATGTTGCCAGCCCTCGTTACACAGTAAAATCACCTGAAGAACTTTCCAAATGGAGTCTTTCAGTGTAATGCAGTATCAGACATTTAATTATGTCTCAACTGATTATAAAACATAGCTGAAGTTGAGACACTTTGGGTTAAGCAAGTCAAGTCTCACAAGAATCATACGTGCCTAAGTTCGAATTTTTCTGCCCTGACATAGGTTATTGAGTGGAGAGGAAGGAGGGAGGAAGCAAGTGGGAAGGAAGAAAGAACAGGCTTCTCAGAAGAAAAACATAAATGCTGGTCACTGCCATTACGAATGCCTTAAGATGCATTCTGAGGAGGGCATCATGCTCCCTAGACATTCAGGTTCTTACGGGTAACCAAGAATTCAAAATGGCAGCACACATGGCCTATTAGAATTGGAAAATCCTTCTTTACTTGGACTTACTGGAAGAAAATATGCTACAAGTGTGCAATTGATGATCAGCTAAAGGAGCATTCAGCTGACCTCTCTTTCCTAGGAGTCTCCGTCAGAGAGTTTAAATGTGAATATGCAGGCATTTCTTCACAGGGAAGACAGATGTCCATTAGAGAGATTAGCTAAGGTGAAACTTATGTCATCATATTTCTCATTCACGTAAAATAAAGAGGGCAGTAGCTTTCCCCCATGGATGAATGAAAAAATTGAAATCAAATCCACAAGGGTATTTGTCCACAGACATTCAGCTAAAGACTCGTAGTGAAGGAATTTGAATCCAGGCATGGCCTTTGCCTAAGTTTAAACTGGAATTTTCCTGAAAACAAAGGCATCTGGGCACCAAGTCATTTTACACATTACCCAGGCAACATCTGTCATTGATCTTGGCAGCTGTCTTTCCATTAAAGACCAGCAGCTTTCAAACTGTCGAAGATATACAGAGTACGACGGAGGGCTATGTAAGCTATAAAGAGAGTAAGTCAGCACTGCCCCAGAGAACATTCATTTCATGATAATAGAAATATTCCATGTCTGGACTAGACAACTCAGTTGCTGCATGTAGGTATTTAAATTTAAGTTAAATAACACTAAGTAAAACTTAAAATTTTATTTTCTCCATCATACTAGCCATATTTTGAGTGCTCAATAGCCACCTATGACTAGTGATTACTTCTTTGGAAGCACGGTTTTAAATGCTAAGTCACTCTTTGGATAGCAAATAGATCTTGCCCGATTGCAGGCTTTCCTGGTAGAATATGTACATTTCAGGCCGTCAAAAAACATAAATCAAATATTAAATAAGTGAAAATTTGCTATGTAATTGTGCAGCCTCGAGGGGGATATTATGGTATAGGACACAGGGAGTCAGATCTGACTTTAATCCTGCTTCATACCCCATCCACCAGAGTAACAGAGGAGCTTAGAGATAACCCACTACTGGTGGTTGGGTAAGAATCAAGATTTTAACCAGCTCCCTGTCTGCTTCAGGCACACCCGAAATTCCGAAGTCATTAACCTACAAAGTAGAAATTTAATTACAATTCTATTTCGTTTCTGTATTACTTATGTATGAGCTCTTTTTCTGTAATATTTAAGGACTTGCAGGAATGAAATGGAAAATAGGAATCAAGAGGAAAATTACAGGTCCTTATGAGATGGAGAGACCCATCATGCAGCTAAGGCCACGTTCTCTTGGTATGGTTCTCTTTCTTTTTACGCGAATATGGTCGCTCCCGTGATACCCAGTAGATAAACATCTGCAGCAGGGTGGGTACACGGAGACAGAGAGAGGAGAGAGGAAAGGTCATTGAAACACCACATAAATGTTGTGTGGTATTTGGCAACAGAAACAAACAAAAAAATAACCAATTAGATCATCATGTCTGTTTCTCCGCAGGTATAAGGAAAAAAAAAAAAGTTGAAGTAGCACAATCTAATCACTTAATGCTCAGGAAAGAACACTTCAATTCCTTCCTATTATTGACAAAAAATACTTTAGACAAACACCTTCAGGAGCCCATAGGTACGCCTTCCACAGATTCAGCGCTGTGGGCTCAGGTTTGTTTTAACATAAAACTGTGAAATATATTATGAATCTGTGAGGCTTTTTCCAAAGTCATTTTACTTTCTAAAATGATTTTTAATAGTTCTTAAAAATTTCTTAAAGGAAATAAAATCTATTGAGGGTATTACCTCCAAATCACTGGTGTTCATTAGCCAATTATTCTGCTGGTAATTTTTCATTACTACTGGGGAAGAAGGAAGAGGAAAAACATGAATAAGTTGTCCTAAAACAAGGAGTGATAAAGAGAAGAAAAATGAGTTGAACCTGAATTTGAGGTATGTGTTCTCCTGGCTCCATGCCAATCAATGCAACCTGAATGTCTGTCTCCACAACTGGTATCAATCAAGTTGACAGGATTTAAAATATTCTAGATTAGCTGAGTAATGTGGCCATTGAAGTGGAAAGTATTACCCTTCTTATTTTTTATATTCAGATATTATATATAAGCACATAATTAAGAAATAAAATTAGTGATGTTAGCTTATAGTACATAATAATTAAGAATTATTAAATAAGTTTAAACATGTTTACCTTTTCTCATGGGTTTCTCAACAACCCTGTACCATAGGCATCCCCATCTTATATTTGATGAAAACTTTAGCTCCTTTTGTCTCACTCACAGGCCCTAAGACAGGATGACTTCCTAGGAGCGGTTTACAGATTTGAACAACTTGAGTAGTAAATGGCAAAGCAATGAAGAGACCTAAGTTTTCTTATGACAAGTCTAATTCACCTCCTAATGTTATTCTGAAAAGGATTTCTTTTCATTGCTTTTTGCCTTTGTTTCTTACTTTCCCTTTGGGAATTATAACTTCTTTCAGTTTCATATTTTAAAGTCATCTTTTCTGATGGATCTCATCAATACATCTATATTTCAAGTCTACCACACCACAGTGATTTTGTATGTAGTAGCAAATTTCCTAGTGAATGCATGCATATTAAATGAATATGAATCAAGTTTCCATTAGGAAATAAATAGCACACTTGAGTTGAGAGAGCAGATTGTTAACGTACAATTAAGGAAACTAGCCAAGACGAGGCAGTTAGGAACGGATGAAGGAGCGAGGAACAGTAGGAAGTCATCCTGTCTTAGGGCCTGTGAGTGAGACAAAAAGTGCTGAATTACAGATGTGGGACACGACTTCCACGTAGGAGCTGGGATTGGCTGAGAAGGGGGAGATGGGTGAAAATGTGTACATAGACATCTTTTTTCTCCCAACCTCCCTTGTCTTTTCAGTGCCTTCTCTGGGCTGAGCCTAAATGAAAACCATGGGTTAAGGAATTCTGAGTAGTGTAGTATCCTAAGACAAAGATCATGGATCTAGAAGATAAACAGAAAAGAACCAGTCTAGCTTACCACATATAAACAGATATTTCTACCTACCCAAATTTCAGTTAATATAACTGAAATCCTTGTATCACTTCATGTTCTCAATTCCCTTCAACTACATTGCTTCTTTTGGGAAGAAATGTAATATACATGTTAAAGTACAGCACACAAAATTCTCAAAGATTTTGCTTTCATTTCTGCTAATGATGAAGCCATGATTGGAAATTCTCATTAAACATAAAGAAAGTTGGCCGGGGATGGTGGCTCAGGCCTGTAATCCTAACAGTCTGATTGGCTGAGGCTGGAGGATCCCTTGAGGTGAGGAGTTTGAGACCAGCCTGAGCAAGACAGAGACAGACCCAAATCTCTCTACTAAAAATAGAAAAATTAGCCAGGCATGGTGACAACTGTAGTTCCAGCTACTTGGGAGGTTGAAGCAAGAAGACTGCTTGAACCCAGGAGTCTGAGTTTCCTATGAGTGAGACTGATGCCATGGTGCTCTAGCCTGGGCAATGGAATGAGTCTCTCAAAACACACACACACACACATATGTATATATATAAAATTGAAAGAAAGGAAGGAAGAAAGAAAAAATATCTTCTATTTTGAATAATTATTACTTTTAACTCTTTATGCTTTGTGCTCTAGCAATTTCAGGGCATACATAAAGATAATAATACACACTATAAATTATATTGGCTATATGTATAACAACACATTAAATTATAACATCAATATTTGGAACTTTGGTTATTCAAGACAATATATACACGCCTGAATACTTTCAGCAATTTTCAACTTTTGGACATTTTAAAAGTTAATATAATTTCCACACTTAATATTATAATTTACACAACTTAACTTTCATTACATTACTAGTTTTATTTATTTATTTATTTACTTATTTATTTTTAGAGACAGAGTCTCACTTTATCACCCTCAGTAAAGTGCTGTGGCGTTACAGCTCACAGCAATCTCCAACTCCTGGGCTTAGGCGATTCTCTTGCCTCAGTCTCCTGAGTAGCTTGGACCACAGGCGTCTGCCAAATGCCCGACTATTTTTTGTTGCAATTTGGCTGAGGCTGGGCTCAAACCTGCCACCCTTGGTATATGGGGCTGGCTCCCTACCCACAGAGCCACAGGTGCCACCCTTACATTACTACCTTTAATAATACCTTCTACAAAGTTTTTATTTTAAAATGAAAGTTAATTTTTCTTAAAATAAATCAAGTACTGCTGCCTTTATAAAAATGACCTCATTCTTGAATTAAGTCCTCTTAGGTTATTTAACATTGTTGTTCATTAATATATGCATATTATGCTAAAACTCTACAAAAAGAAAAATTATTTCTATAACACTGAAAATTGTTTATTCTACCTGCTAGTGATTAACTTATGTATTTGATCATTCAACAAATATTTGCTGTATCTACTATACGATGGACACTCTGTTAGGTTGTTTGCAGTTATTGTAATTTACTGATAGTTGGGGAGTCTATTTCATATTGAATAGAGCAGCTTGAAAGAAAGCTTTTCCTGATTAAAATTAGACATTCTTTTAATCATATCAGTTTCTGGGCACATATTTTCTAAGTACATTTGTATGTTGGTAAGACATGCGGAGTCTGTACCTGGTCATCAATTCTTACAATGACCTTAGGTCACCTGGGAGTATCACTTTTGAGGGTCGTGGCAATAGAATTAGGATGACGGACTGGCTAGAGTTAGCCTGGGCAGAAGAGGACCACCATCATGTTATATATTACCCTTTTCCAAAACAAGTAAGCAACATAAACAGACTGGTTTCTGGGGAAATGCTTCATGTCTTAAGTAATATTTCCAATTCTATATTTTGAAACCTAGTAGTTATTTATCGAGTCAGGCTTTACTAAGCAAGTGTCCTTTATCTATGAATATCTAAGTACATTTGCTCCTTAAAAGATTGCCAAGTCACAATTTCAGTTCAATTGCTTGAATCTATCTAAAAGATTGTTCTGCCTCAGGTATTATACAGAGTAATACCAATGTAAACAAAACATGGTTTTGGCCCCATGTACAAGTTGTCACATACCCTCTTTATTTAGGAGTGGTAGAAAGGACAGAGGGCGGGGAAAATTATTAGGTCAAGCATTCTACAGATAAGTAACTGTGGTTCTACTCGGTGCATAAAAAACTAACTAACAAAAAAGTTATTGTACTCAAAAACTTAAAGTCTACTGCATTTCTCTGTTCTAATTTCAATGTATTAGCTTCCTTTGTGCTCGTTGCCTCTACTGTGCTTTGAGTTATGACTGGAGTATGTGTCCCCTGAGCCAGGCTATACCTACAGTTCACACCTTCCATATTCAGAAAAGGTCCCATTGTAAAAGCCGATGTATAGAAGCAATCTATGCGGGATATGTGTATTTCCTCTTAAAAGAATAAATTATTTATGAAGATAATTTTGGCCTGAAGGACAAATACACGAGAAGGCTCTATTTCTAATACTATCGCATGGATATTCCTAAAAAGTACTGCAGCATTTTTTTTTTTTACAAATTAACTTAGAAATATTGTCTCAAGTACACAAAAAAATATAAACAAAATCAAAGACAAAACAGGCACAATCACTCATTAATGGCAATACTAATCACAAAAGTATTAAATTATGGATTTATTTTTGTTAAAATGTCAATGAATATTCTGTACTTTTCAATTTATTCACATGATTTTCTTCAATGTTTTCTATATGTGTAAATAGCGAATGATTCTATTCCCTATCTTCAAGAAACATTCCTCCACTATTCACAGAAAATAATGAAACTTAGAAACACTGGTTTCTGAACAATTTTTTTTTTTTTTTTTTTTTTTTTTTTTTTTGCGGTTTTTGGCCGGGGCTGGGTTTGAACCTGCTACCTCTGGCTTATGGGGCAGGTGCCCTACTTTGAGCCACAGGTGCCGCCCTGAACAAATTTTTTAATGTATTGTTTTATATTTTGTAAGCAAAAAAGTTATAGATTAATATAGGTATTCTACATTTCCCAATTCATTATTTTTTAATCTCAGCGGGCTGTTGCGAGTGATCCTTGGATATAGAACTAAATGTGCATTTTACAGCTCTGGTGAAATGTAGGAGGCAGTGTTATTTTAGTAAGAAGGTGTGGGTGTTTGTAAGAATTAAGTCTCCTGGGTTTCCATCTATTTATAATGAGACTCGTGAGTAGACTGAAGTACAAAGGGAAATTGGGGAAGGGAAATACTGAGTGATCGCTTTGAATTTTCTGTATTATTCACTTCTACATGGTAGAAAGAAGGGTAATAGTTTAGAAAATATGGCAATAAAACAAATGTGGACATTATATTCTGTTCGAACTTTTCAACTTTCAAAGTCCCTCCAAACACATACAGGTCAACTATATCTTTTCAAGGGTAAAAGCTGCATATAGTGAGGTAGAATGAACTGTTTCCAAAACAGTGAACTGTGACAAAAATATCATCCAGGGATTGGCAGCTACATTCTACTGTGAAAATGATGATTGGTTATTACTTATTGCTTTATAACTTTTAATCCAGCCTCCTGAACATTTGCAGACACATAGGTAAGTTAGTTGTCTAAAGTTTATAAGCTCCATAGTCAGGGAAGTTGCACTTGAATCCCTGTTCCACCATGGATTTGTGCGTGATCCTGACACTACCTAGATGATTAGTTTTAGCCCCTATGACTTTTTAAGCACGAGAAGTTTTGACGGGCCGCTTTTTCTTATTTCCATATTTGTAGGCTGACACTCCCCCTCTCCTTAGAGTTTGTTTTGAGATTTCTGAAATTTTAGAATATCAATGCTACTAGATCAAATAAAATTAAAAGCAAAATAAGTAGTTTGCCAGCAAAGATCTTAAACAGTTTCTAGCAAGGAAGTTTAGATATTATTTACTCCCCTTAGCTGAAAGTGGCTGTGTTATGTATGGGTAATACCTGAAACAGGTTTTTAGCCAATGGAACAGAGAGCAAAGACACTGTTTAAAAGGTATGTTTAGCTCCACAGTTTCTTACGCACTATACGTTGTAGGTAAAAATAAAATGAAAGTTTTTAATTCGGAGACTGAGTTGCTATCTAAAGGCTTTGGAGGAAAAAGACCTACGTGAGGGAAGAGAACTTAGGAGGAAAGGAAGAGTTCACTTCCCACATTTTCTGACTCTCTTGCTTTTTATACTGAGTGTGAGGGCTTCTGAGAAATTTTGAAAACGTGGCTCTCCCACCTGCAGAGCAGCCAGCTGCTGAGTCTGTGTGGCAGGAGTGGAGCGGAGTGAGAGGAGAGGCCAGCATGAGGGCCTGGAACTAGCATTTACTCTGATTTCGTTGTCACCTTTTATGTGCACTGGTCACCTAGCAAGTCAAAATGTACATTTCAATTTTGTTTATTGCCTCCTCAGGAAATGCTCTCTAATCTCTTATTAGTTTTAATCGTGTTTTGTAACTTCTTTGGGGCTTTCTCAGACTTTGTGTTTCTATCATCTATGCGGGATTTTACTTCTGCCATTCAATAGCCCTAGTTCTACTTTTATTTCCTGCCTTCGTGTATCAGCTGCAATATAAATTCTTTTAAAATTAGAGGACTGAAAAAAAAAATTCAGTGTTTGAACAGCTATGAAAAGAGAGGCTTTGAGGACCAAGAAGTGAATGAAAGATAAAAATGATTTTAGCAGCTAAGGTGTGACATGATGATAGCCTCAACCAGAAAAAGAGCTGTAGAAATAGAAAGAATACATAGGAAAAGTATTAAGGCAAGGAATTTACTGGGCTTCATGATATAGGTAAGCAACAAAAAATTACTTCCCAGTTTTCAAACCAGGAGCAAAGTATTCTGATTTTGAGTAGTCAATGCAATTAATTATATTATTAGTGATTAAAGTTTTCTACCATCCTTTTTTCCTACCATCTCTATGTCAGAGAAGATATAACACAGGAAATTAATTCTAATTGAGTTTCTGTCAAATCCTAAGTTTACAAATTCAAAAGAAATTAATAGACATTTATTTATTGTATCTTCACAGATTGACACTACAGACATTATTTAAGATTCCTTTATTTATTCAGTAACAATTATTGAACTGCTTTGTGCCGGGAATTGTTTTAGGCCTCTTTGGATTGGGTAGATCTCAAAACAAGCAAAACTTGCTCCACCGTCATACAGCTTGCACTCAAATAGGAAGAAACTGACCATCTGCAAAACAAAGTTTGAAAGGGATATGTTCTACAAACAAAAGTAAAAACCGAGGAAAGAGAAATAAGAAATACTATTTTAAATAAGAGGTGAGGGAAAGCCACATTAGGAGGCTGACATTGAAGCAAAGGTCTCTCAAGGAATAGAGCTGGGAGTGTCACTTTGCAAGGATAGTGTGCCAAGCAGGGAAGTAGCCTCAAGGGAAAGCAATCATGTTGGAAGAAGAGCTCAGCCATGTGTCCAGAGCAGAGCAGATGGGGAAAGAGGACATGAAGGTGCAGATGAAAAGGGGTAAGTAGGGTTAGCCATTGAAGAATTCTGGATTTTTCTTTGATTGAGATTAAAAACCATTGAAGGTGTTGATCTGAGAAGAGAGGTGGCCTTGTAAATGTTTTCATGGTGTCATTCTGGCTGTCATGGGGAATAAGGACTATGGGCAGAGGGGGAGTATCAGAAGCAGGAAGATTGCGTAGGCAGGTAGTGTAATAATCCAGGCAAAAAATGATGGTTTGGTTCAGACAAGTGGCCCTGAAGGTGAGGAGAATAGATTGAGTTCTTTTAGTGTATTTGAAAGTAGAGCAAATAGGACCAGCTGATGGCAAGAATGTGTAGTTGAAGAGTGAAAGGAAAGTTATACACGCTTTCATGGCTTTTAGCTTGAAAATATGAAATAATAGACTGAAAAGGAAATGCAGATGCTTGCGGGGGTGAGGGTGGTAAGTAGGGGAAAGGTTTGGATTTGCCCTTATTGCCTTAGAATGTGTTAACCATACCAGAGGTATTGGGTCAGCAGTCTGCTCTTGGTTCTTGATATGCTCTTGGCCAAAGAATGACCAGACTCACAAGCAGTAATGCCAGGACGAGGCAAAGTTTATTGAGCAAAGTAAGATATGCTTGCCAATGACAGTAAACAGGGGGACCCTGATTACGGTTTGGGTCCTCTTTTATATTTCCTAGGTATGTTGCCTAGGCTGAGCCTTGCTTGTGATTCAAACTTCACTGTCAAACCACTTTGATGGACAGCTGGGAGTTATATAACCTGAGTCTTACTGCTCATGAAGATCTCCCCTGAGCCTTCCTGAAAGGCCACTCAGGGTTCAGCAGGCAACCACAATGCTAGATTTAAGCCAATGACACAGTCACTAGCCTTAGGCTGCTCTAGGTCACCTTCTAGACCCTATTGTGTCTGCACAGCTTGGCCTATGGGCTGGGGAATCCTTTGTGTTATTTTGCAGTTGGTGTGCTAAGTTCTAATTGGTATGGTGACAAAGCATTCCTTTCTCCTCAGATGTGGCACTTTCTCAGGGCATATACCCGTTTCCCTCTGTCTACAAATAGTGGGAGTGACATGATAGGTAATTCAGTATTTGAGTCTAGAGCAGCGAACTGTATTAAAGGGCCATGGCATTAGGAAGGTTGAGTCTGGTCTAGAGTCTAGGGCCTGCTTCAAGTTGAAAATCTTTAACATACACTGTACACACACCATCAGGGTGGGTGGCTTGACCAAGAAGATATACAGAAAAGCAGTCCAAGGACTAAGTCCTGGGATCCACCAGTAACAACGGGTAGGGAAACATTTGAATCATGAATTTAAGTAGTCCTTTTTGTTTTTTTAAAAAACAATTTACAAAAAAGAACTTTCCTTGTATCGTGACATTTGGCATGCGGAACATTTCTGAAGAGCAATGATACAACTAGATCTTGGCTAACATTGTCCTGTAGTTTACAAGCTGCAAACATTTAGATATTCATTACTTTTTTCTTCTTTGGTGATTACCTATTTTATACACAACTAGAAAATAAATCAATGCTTTTGTGTTTCTCTTCATAAACATGTTTCTTTACAGTGTGCATTCCTTTATCCTGATGAAAAAGACTATTAACCTACCCCAAATTATGTTCTCTCCTCAATGTGTGTCTTTTCTTGACTCAGAATCCTGTATTGCCAGACAGGAAAGCTTTCCCTGTTTCATGGAAAGACAATTATAAAGGGCAGGGATTGAGGGCTCAGACACTATTAACTGCCAGAGACATGGCATCTACTTGACCACCGTCAGAGGGGCAGGAGTTCAAACCCACATACGCTCTGGGCATCAACGGAAGCCTCCAAGAACACCTCCACATTATGATGGGTCTGAATCATCCACTTTCTACTTTTATTCTTACATGTACCATTGAAGAAAATAGTGAAAAGAAGAATACCCACAAATAAAGCAGAACACTCCCGAATTTTTAATTCCCCTTGAGTCTTATCCAGTTTTCTTATGGAGGTAGAAAGGAGGAAGGAAAGCTGTTTGTTTTTGTTGCATGCAGAGGAAGTTAGAAAACATACTTTGTATTAAACTGTTTTATCTTCGTGCTACCATTAGGGTATCTATGCAACAAACATTTTTCTAAGCAAGGTTCCAGGTGTGGAGAAGTAATAGCCACAACCAAACTAAACTCATTCAGGGAGCTTAGTCAGTACCTCTCAAATCATTTTTGAGGGCCATTTTTTTTCCCTCATCAAGCAAAAACTGATACTTTTATAAAGAAGAATAACAAAAAATTATTAGAAAACAAAATAAGGCGTGCAAAGGGCAACTCTCAAATGGTTATTATTAGTTTCTGAAAACATAATAGGTGAACAAAACAAGAATTACAAAGTTGTATATTAAGTGTGGGGATATTGAGAATAATACAGAGAATTATTATTGTGCATGCAATTTTGGGTTATTCTGCAATCAGAACGTAACACAGTTATAAAATAAATAGTATTTATCCATATCAAATATCTATCTGAGCACTTTGAATAAAAATCATATACATCAAATATTTAAATTTTAATGTAATGCACATACTTGCTTTTTGCTTATTAATTTATCTAATCTCTTTGGATTGACTAGCACTTCTTTCAGGGAATAATATTTAATCTAAACTGTTTCCCTGCCTAATATTAATAGGAGGCATGGTAGACGAATGAATTAGAGAAGTGTGTTGACAGGAATGGAAAAAGAGATTTGAAGCAATTTCACCCAGCTTAGGATATTCATTTTAAACTTTTTTCCAAAACGAGGCAAATTTTGCTACAATATAAAAAAATCATCTTCAATCCTGCATTAGTAGTCAAGTCCAGTATTTATCCTATAAAGTTATAGTTAAATACATTTTTGGTAAAAGAAATCAATTCAGGATTCATGAATTTCTATATGTGGATACTTTGTGATATATGATTAAAAATGTTCTACCAGTGTTGTAAAATATAACTTGTTGCACATGTTCAACATCAAATCACTAAATTCATTGATAATTTTACTTAATTTATGAATCATGTCAAGGTTCTTACTTACAGTATAGCTGCTTATAATCAACTTCTATGTTATCATATCATAAAGAGAATAATATATTTAATACATTAGCTTTTACAAACATAAAGCATGATTTTTACTTATTGGCTCAGAACTCATATTCAGCTCACATCTCATCATGTAGTAAGATCTTCGTTTGAATTTTTCTGTCTCTCTCTTTTTCAGTAGTACTTTTAGAAGCAGGAAAAGCCTTCCTTGATGAAGGAAGCAGTATACAGGTTTGTGGTCTGATTGAGCGCCTTAGTCAGAATACTTCACAAAGTTTCCCTGCTCCTGTAGCCTGCCAGTTTTCTTTTACAAAAAACTTACACCACAGACTGCATTTGCTGACACAGATCATGCACTGGGAAGTCAAGGCAATGTCAGTTTGCTATAGAAGTTTCTAAGTGTTCTTTTTTCTCATTTCCATCCTTTGGCTGCTAAGTAATAATCAGTTGTGAACTGGCACTTTGAGAAAGTTTGTTCAGAGGCAATGTCTACTTTGTATGGGGTGTTGTTAAGAACACTACCAGTCATAGGAAAGTGCCTATCAAATATTAGACATTTGATTGGAAAGACCTATTTGCATCATACAAATATACTTCATTTTGAGCAGAATTGTATTGGCAGATGGGATAGATGATACAATGTGTCTGAACTGAGAGGCAGAGGATCTTACAGAGAAATGAACTGGCTGTTTATACTTAGGCATCTACATTTAGATATACAACGGTATAGATAAGTTTAATCAAGTATCTACTGTAAAAAAAGCTAAAAGCTGCTAAAAGGGGGTGAGTGAATACGTAGAAAAATTACAGTCCATTAGGGGGATCAGAAAAACTCAGAACAGGAGATAAACTTTGAGATTGGCCTAAAAAGACAGCATAACAAGTTGTTCCAGTTTGAGATAGTGCTGAAAGCTTTCTATGCATTTTGCTGTTATTAATATAATCCCATCCCACATATTTTTCACCCACACAGAACATACTGGCGAAATAGCAAGTAGTTTATTTTAGCTGAGAGTGCTCAAAAACCATTAACTCCTATAGTACTCACAACGAAGGTGTTATTACGCACATCTTTGCATATAAGTTCAGTAACTTGCTTAAGTCTGCAATGTCTCAGGTGGTGCCAGGATATAGTCCTAGACAGTCTAACCTTACAGTCTTCGCTCCCAGCAGTTTAGAGGGTATGGTCAAATTGTATGGGGAAGATAATGGACCAAGAGGGTTGTTTTTTTCTTCCATCAAGACTCAGGGTGAGCTGATAGTGCACAAGGTGAGCTGTGAAAGGTGATTGGGGGAGAGAGAGATGACCGTCCTGTACAGGAGGGGGATTGGGACAGTCCAGCTGGCACTGCGTGGGCTGAGAAATCAGGGCTGTAAGTAGGTCAGGAAGGAAGCACGAAGCAGGCGCAGTCTCATTTCCCTCATGGGTTAAGTCTGAAGAGTCCAGGGAAGGTGGAAATTATTGGTAATGTTTAAATTGTTTGAAAATCCCTAAAATCTTCCCCACATGGGAGAAGGGAATTCCTTTTACTTCTTTTCAGTTCTTGGGTATTGGCTTGCTGGGTAGAGTAGCAGCTTTTCCCTAAGTGAACAAGGCCAGACAGTTTGACTGAGGAAGGAAAGGGAAAGCAACTGTGAGAAAAAAAGAGAATTTTGAATTTATTTTGGCAATAAACAGGATAAGTGTATAATCAAGGAAAGATGTGAGTAGGGGTCAACAAGGACTCAGGTCTCAAACCTCTGTTAAGTGTGATGCCCTGAACGGTAAAAGGGACTTTCGCTGGAGGAGATGATTGTGATGGGAAGGGTTTAAATGAAAAAAAAAGGTTTTGAAAAGGAAGGGAATTTTGTATTGCAAATTATAACATGGAAACACAAATCCATGTACAGCATTGTATAAACTGAGGTACATTTGACCTGGCTTTTGAGAAGCACAAAGCCAATGAGCATTTAAGGTAAAATTATCATGCAGGTATGTAGTCCGATTATAGCACATCAGAAGTTCAGCTTGAACTTCAGGGGTTTTAGTGAATGTATTATATTACAAATATGTGCAAGTCTTAAGGGAACCAGCAGAAGATGAGTGACTCACGGACCAATGTGGCCATATGCTGTTACTTGCTGATCCTGAATCAACATGGCACGTGACTGAGTTAAGCTGTAACCCAAACATGCAGCCACAGCCAGAGCTCAAAGTGACCCCTCCCTCTGTCTCCTCCTCCTCTGTAGCCTCCCCCACTGCCTTTCTGTGGCTGAGCCTGATTGTAAGCCAGAGGACAAGGGCGATGCTAATTCTGTAGGGGCCAGTGGCTCAGGTCGCATGTGTACAGTTGGCCGTACAAAGTACAGGTGAAAATGGTAAAATTCGACATACAAATCACTGAATAATGTTAAAAGGACTATCTGTGGCATTTGGAATATATATGTGTTTATTTGTGTGTGTGTGTGTATGTTTTGTTGTTGTTGTTTAATAGTTTCTAAATGAACCTTATTTTTTAAGTCACAGTGTATAGATGTCTTGAAATACGAGACCAGGTACCAGAGCTCACTCTCAAATTCTCCACCACTTTATACAGTTTTCTTTATTTTCTGGTAATGTACATTATTTGAAAATAATTTTGATTTTAAAAACATACTATTTTAATTAATAATTGATAATGCTTAACAATTTTAGTAACAAATCTTTGCAAGTAAAATAATATAGATGAAAGGTTAGTTTTATAATTGTATCATGGCAGTATGATTACTGACCTTTTATCTTATCATACACTTTCATAAAATTCAACATAATCATTCTGATATGATTTGTTTGCCGTATGTTTTCCAAGTACGTTATCAAACACTTTACTTGGCACATTACACACAGTCCATGGACTGATCACGGCGTATGTGTAATTATTGGCAGGGACCACCCTACTTTTTGTATAAAGCTGCCTACTATACAGTTTAATGAACAAATACACTTAGACTTAATCATTACTTTGCACTAGAATTCATTATAATAATGACAGATCACATATTCACATTTCAATCACTTAAATAGTAAAATAAATAGTTTTCCTGATAGTACAGTTTTCATAGTTGTTTTTTCTTCCAAACAATTCTTTATATCACTTAGTCTTTCCTGATTAGCATAAATGCAAATAATAGAGAGTGTTTTACGAGTCAGAAGTTAGGAGAAAGTGTGAAATGCTTCCTCCTCTCTCAATTGCCGGATTCCCCCTGTAGTTACCAAATGACAGTGGGTAAATGAAGAATAGGAGGAAGAGAAGAATTAACATTTTTCTTTGAATTGAACCATGGGGAATTTCTGGAAGACTTACAATCCTACTGGCTCATTGATTACTCAGATGGCAGAATGATACTCTCAGTGTGCATGCCTTTATCCTAATGAAAAAGACTATTAACCCACCTCAAAATGTATATTAAAAGTTTTGTTTTTGTTAAATTGGGAGCTGTTTAACCCATTTGGAGAAGAGGGCCTTTACTTGAAAATAGCAATCACTATTGAAGAAATATCACATACACAAATTAAGTAGAAGTTAAAACTGATATAGGGTCATATTTTGATTGCAAAACAAATGTAGTTGGAAACTACTGAATTCTTTGTGATCTAGAGATTAAGTAAGAATGTCTAATCTCACTAAGTTACGCAGATTGACCCAAAATGGGGGGCCAGACATGCGACTAGAAATTCCTGAATTCTGAAATTGTTGAAGAGAGGTATTAAGGAAATCCTAAAAGGTTTCATTGAGATAATTCTTTTTATTGAATAAAATTGAACATTTGAGTAAATGAATAATCAGTTTGGGACAAAATGAAATGAAAATATATGACCTCAAAAACTTGACAGCCCTCCGGCAGTGCTTGTAGAAATAGCAATCTTTTAGAACTGTTATAGCAGGTGGTAACTCAGTAGAAATTATAAAGGCTGTTTAAATTCTGGTACATTTCATAAAAAATGTGCATTTTTATTCCTTTTTTAGGTGCATGTAGGGGTTATATACCGTATGGTGTAGTGGGATGTGTAGATATATACAAACCCTATATTTCCTCTAGTATCAAATAATTGGAAAATGAACTTACAAAACTCTTTAGAAATTTACTGATTCTTAGTAAATTAAGCAAAGAGGAATTGTTTTACTAATAGAAAAATGAATTGTTTTCTACCTGTTTTATTACATTAGAAATTGCTGTTGTTTTGTCATTCAGGAATCAGACTAAAGACTCCTAAAGAGACAACTGATAAAAAAGGTTCATGTGAAAGGTTTCAGAAGAAAGTATCCCTGAGGCTTATTTTAATAAAAGTATTGAGAGAAAAATAGAAAAATAGTTAATGCTACTGTGCTGCATTTTTCGCAAATGTATTTTTAACTCATAAAAAGTTTATTTTCTTTGTTAAATATTAGCCTCAATGGGAGTGGTTAGGTCAGCAAGACCCCGTGATTGTTCAGAGATCCAGATTCTTTCTATCTTGTTGGCCCACCATTCCCAAGGCTCTACCTTCATCTGGATGGTTGAACTTTGTTGTGGACAATTCCACATTCCAGGTGATAAGAAGAAAAGGCACCTAAGGAAAATGCACACTGGTTACCTTAAAGCACAGTTCTGACAGGGTTGTGCATTCACAGGTAACATCACTTTGAGTAAACAAAGGCATCAAGAAGTTAAGTAAGTCCTTAATGGTTACAGATTCCTAACTAAGCTGAAATTTACCTAGATTAGCCAAGAAATTAAAATCAGCGAATTAAATACTTGTTCAGTGTGTGAGTGTGTGGGAGTGTGTTTGAGCATCCATGCACGAGTGTGAATGTTGAAATCGAGAGTGTGATGGCCTCTTTATCCCACTGAGGTGATAGAATTTAAGATTAAAGAAATATTTAACATTTTTAAAGATGTCAAATTTGCAGTGGGCAATATAAGAAATGGGAAAGAAAAGCTTTACTCTGCTTTCCCATAGCTCTAGTATTTTTGCTGGGGTTGCCTTTAATTTTCTTCACATACTTATGATTAATGTTTTGATGGACATATTTTGATAGCTTTTAAAAAGCTACACTTCATAATTTGAAATGTGTGAGAAGTAGCTACTCTGAGAACACATTCTGCTTCATTTTTTTTCCTGACTTGCTGGCCTTATCATGTTAGTCACTGTTTACTCTGAGCTGTAGGGAAATAATCAAAGATTGCTTAGGAGTCAGGTTCACAGGGGCATTTTTCATTTTGGAAACTTCAAGAAGCTGTGTTAGGCACTGTGAACCTTTAGGCAAAAGACAGCCACAAAACTCTTGGCTTGAATTCTCAATGAATTTTGTTTCCCTTAAAAATCATACATATTTTAGAGACTTCTAATGTATTTTGTTTCTTTTTATTGTTGGTATTTTTTCCAAGGAGCCCCCTGTACTTAATATTTTATTGCTTTTCTTAGTAAAGGAATTTGCAATTTCATTTCCAAAGGGACAGGTAAAGAATTTGTTTGTGCTACAGTTGCTACAGTATCTACCTACCTATCTATCTGACAATTAAGTTCACAAACTTGCCACCATGGCTTATGTTGGTGCCATGGAACAAACAACTCGGTAGGGTTCATGGCCTTGGTGTATGAATGCCTCACAGCTGTGTTGTGTGGACATGTGGTGGTGTCTTGCTGAGTGGTGCTCATTATTGCTGCATGTTCTGTGTTCCCTATCAAGAATGCCAGGGCTCAAATTAGATTAATTAGCAAACATTAAATTTCTTGTTAAATTTGGCATGACTGGAAGTAAAATTAGAAACATGTTAGTCCAAGTTATAAGGCTAATGCCATGAAGAAAATGACAGTGTACGAATGGATTAAACATTTTTCTGTGGAGAGAGAA
The DNA here is from genome assembly GCA_963574655.1 of Perodicticus potto. Lineage (NCBI taxonomy): Eukaryota > Metazoa > Chordata > Mammalia > Primates > Lorisidae > Perodicticus > Perodicticus potto. Next base: position 53,119 of record CAUYRH010077134.1, read on the forward strand.
AAGTGTTACTGATGAAGAGAGGTTGGGACAGCCAGTAATGAGCCAAACTTATAAAACCTTGCACACATTTGTTGAATTATGCATCGAAATTGTCATCTGACTGTGAGAAGTGTAACAAACCAAGTAAACACTGACAGAGAAATAGTTAGGAAAATCTTTCCTGAAAGGCTTGTCCTACAACTCATGGCTCTTGCATCATGATAGTGCACCAGCTCACACGACACTATCTATGAGGGAGTTTTTCATCAATAAACAAATAACTGGATTGGCACATTCTCTCTGCTTACTAATCTGGCCCCCAGCGACTTTTTTCTTTGTGAAAGATACAAGCAATATTGAAAGGAAGACAATTGAAGACATGTTTGATATCAAGGGTATTACCATGACAGTTCTGATGGCCATTCCAGAAAAGAGAGTCCCAAAATTGCTTTGAAGGGTGGACTAGGCACTGGCTTAGGGGCATAGTTCCCCAAGGGGAATACTTTGAAGGTGACCATAGGGATATTCAACAATGATGTACATAGTACTTTTTCTAGGATGAATTTTTGGGCTTAATTGTCAGATCTTTGTGTGTGCATATATGTTTGTATGTACAGGACAACAGAAAATGAACACACATTTTAATAAAGGAAAAAAATGTATCAAATTTGTAATACTCAAGTCACATTTGATTTTTGCGATTATAAGAGGTTCTCCATGCATTCATTTTTGTTACCCATACATATTGAGTATTACAATTTTAACGCAGATTTTTCCTTTCTTAAAATGTGTGTACACTTTGTGGGACCCTTGTGTGTGTAGGCAGACCTCTGGCTTGCAGGAGATATAGTATATACTGATTCTAAAATATCATATTCTCTCTGGTATCAAAGTATCTGTAGTGAAATTTCTCTTAAATTAGGTCTTTCCATGTTATTCCCTTTATTTCTACTGAGAGTTGCCACATTATTAGTTAATTCCTGGCTATAAAACACCGTATGTGTTTTTAAACTGTAAATAAAGAAAATATTTACCTGTTATTCTCATACAGGCTGATATTTCATTTCATTTTATATTTTTATTGGGGGTTAGAATTTTAATATATGAATTTTGGGGGAATAAAATTCAGTCTATAATGCCATGGTACACTTATCAAAATCAGGATATTAACATTAATACAATTCTATTAGGTAGTTGATAAATCTTGTTTAAATTTTGCCAGTTGTCCCATGTCATTTCCCTGATCCAGGATCGAGTCTAAGATTACACATTGTGTTTAATGGTCTTGCGTCTTTAGTCTCTAGTAATCTGGAAAAGTTCTTTGATCTTGTTTTGTCTTTCATTGCCTTAATAGTTTTTTATTTGTACCAATCTATTGGATACACGTGTAATTTTATTACATGCATAGATTGCATAATGGTCAGGTTTTTAATTTCATAATTGCCCACATCTTGTCAGTTTTGAAAAAGAGTTTTAGTTTTTAGATGCCAGATGAAATACAAATCATTTTAGTGACTTATAATAAAGGGACTAAAGCACTGTGATAGCATCTGACCTTTTATCAGGACTTATTTAAAGAGCTTTCGGGGGGAAAAAGAAAAAAAAAAGCAAAACTCCTTTTAAAGAGTGGAGTAACTCTGTAGTGAAGTGCCTCTTCTTAGTGTGGTAAGCTGAGAATCGTTTTTAAAAAGCCCAAAGGGCATGATTGCAAAAATGATCACTTGCTATTTGCTACTGGTATAGACAATAATTTATTTCACTGAAAGAAAAGATATTGTGGTCACATCTGGTTTCAGGTTCTGATTCTTTCTACCTTCTGCTGACTGCTAAAGATAATTAGAAATTTTTAGAGGCAAATTGATCAAGGCCTAGAAGATTAGGCTCCTTTTTCAAAAGTCAATAGCAGAGGTCAAGATTAATTTGTTACTTTAAAATGTGGAAATTACTCTCTGTGTTTGAGAGCAGTATGTGGCACCCCTTAACTATATGATAAAAAAGGGCCTTGAATTTCACTGTACGTGTGTGACATAAAAGATACCGATTTGGAGAGATGTAATGGGCCTGGAATAGAGGGTAATAGAAACTGAACTGGAGTGATTTATGTTGTGCATCGAAGAAGATGGCCAGGGAAACTGGAAAGAAGATCCCTCCTGCATGACTAAAACTGAATCGGTATTTCAAAGCTCTCTTCCTCTTACATGAAACTGAGTCTCAATCTGTTGATTCCGGAGTTTGTGTTTAAGGGCTTTGATTGGAGCAAAATGGCATCTGTTCAGCTGGGTTAATGACTGACAAGTGAGGCCCAGGAACAAGCACAGTTCAGGTGATAAAGTTACTTCAGGTGACTTCTAATTCACCATTCGAGAAGTGGAACTTACTGCTAAGGCACATGAGACAGTGTTATCTTTTCTGAAAATGTAGATCTCATTTTCCTTATGGTACAGTTCAATGAATTATTGACAAAAAAAAAAAAAGACAATAATCTGCAACCCACTAGGTTGGCTAGTTAGGGATATTTTAGGGTCTGAGGTATGACTAGTAATACCTACAAATCATATTCATTTTAGGCTATTCCTCATTCTCCTAACACCACAAATTAAAATTAGCATGGTTAAATACTTTCTGTGATTTTATGTTCATAGAATGAAATTTGGGAGTCTTTGCTTCACTCCGTGAAATGAACCCAGGCCACTAAAATAAAGGGAAAATAAGACTGTTATTTAACTGAAGGATGTAATACTTTTCTGCTCTGAAATGGAAACCCATCGAATCACTTTCAATAAATATAAGTGATGAAAATATTTAAAAGAAAGGTCTTTCTCCTTTTGTCCAAAATTCCATTAAGAAAATAAACACAGTTACAGAGAAATTTCATACTATTAAGGAAGAATAATTCATCATAGTGGGTAAACCCAGTTATGGAGAAATTCCAGGCTACTAGGAGGAATAATTCGTCATGATGGATGAATTATTGAAATGTCAAAGTTGGGGTGGAGAAAAGGGAGCACAGGAAAGACATTATTGTACAAAGTGGGCTTTTTTTTTGTTTTTTGCTAAATGTGTCAGTTTTATTTTATCTTCATTCTTTGGAACTGACTGACATGCTTCAGGGATTCTTTTTGAGGTTTTGTACACATGAGAATCCTGGGCTAGAACAATAAGCTTTTCTTGAAAATACCTGAGTGAACTCTGACAAACAATATAATGTTTTACTAAAAAGTGCTAAACACTGTTGCTACTTTACATATATATTACCTTAGAGTATGTTTTGCCATAATATAAAACTCTTGACCTTAAACTCTACTGGAAGGTAAAAAATTTATTAAAGTGTGCTGGGACCCTAGCCTGAGTAGTGGTAGGAAATTATTTACCTGAGACCCTGTGATAAAAGAAGGTTGAAGTAAGTCACGTCCATAATTGCTAATTATATGTTTAGTTCCTTCCTCCAGCCTTTTTTTTAATTTTACTTTTTTTATTTTATTTTCTTTAGCTGTTAATAGATTTTATTTTTTTTAACATTCTTTTTATTAAATCATAGCTGTGTACATTAGTGCAATCATGGGGTACAATATGCTGGCTTCATATACAATCTGAAATATTTTCATCCAACTGTTTGACATAACCTTCATGGGATTTCTTGGTTATTGTATGAAAACATATGT
>CAUYRH010077135.1:0-12577 GCA_963574655.1 Perodicticus potto
GTTGTGGCAGGCGCCTGTAGTCCCAGCTACTCAGGAGGCTGAGGCAAGAGAACCGCTTAAGCCCAGGAGTTGGAGTTTGCTGTGGGCTGTGACACCACAGCACTCTACCGAGGGCGATAAAGTGAGACTCTGTCACTACAAAAAAATAATACTGAGTCTTAGTATAAGCCGTTCATTTGAAAAGAAAAAAACAACCTCTTCTCTTTTTGGTTATGATTCTTGAATGTCTGTTGTCTCATTTTAAAAGTGATAGAAAAGGCTCGGCGCCTGTGGCTCAACAGGTTAAGGCGCCAGCCACGTACACTTGAGCTGGCGGGTTCAAATCCAGCCCGGGCCCACCTAACAACGACAGCTGCAACTTAAAAAAAAAAAAAAAAAAAATAGCCGGGCGTTGTGGCGGGCACCTGTAGTCCTAGCTACTTGGGAGGCAGAGGCAGGAGACTCGCTTGAACCCAGGAATTGGAGGTTGCTGTGAGCTGTGATGCCACCACACTCTATCCAGGGTGAGAGCTTGAGGCTCTGTCTCAAAAATAAAAAAAATTAAAAAAAAATAAAAGTGATAGAAAAAAGGAACAATAGAAATTCTTTATAGACATTACAGACAAGCAAAAAGAGAAAAGTAGAAAACATCCATAATACCACCAGCAAGGATAACCAATGTTAATATATTTCAGTGGTTGAAACACACCTTTCTCAGCCTTGAATCTTCCTGTATGTTCTTGCATGATGTTGTTTTGTTTCTTCGTAGTGCCAAAATCAGAACACAGCGATGTAAAGATGGAAATAGGAATAATCTTTCCCTTCTTCCTTCCTCTAAAGGGAATGCTGCTGCTCCACTGAATGTGGTGACTTTAAAAATGATGTGTCATCTGATAAAAGTATCCTTTTGTTTCTACTTACTAAAAAGTATTTTTTATCAGCAATTGATGTTGCATTTTATCAAGTGCCTTTTCATTATCTGTTAATATCACCAAAGTATTTTTACCATTTGGTGCACTATATTAATAAATTTCTTTACATTGATATAATACTTAAACCAGCTTTATTAAATTTATTTTTAACATGCTTCTGGAACTAATTGCTGGGTTTTCCCCTAGGATTTTTAGACTTTTTCTTTGAAAAATATCATGTAGGTTCCTTTTCAAGTGCTGATTCTTTTTTTTTTAATTATTTTTTTATTTTTTGGCTGGGGCTGGGTTTGAACCCGCCACCTCCAGGATATGGGACAGGCGCCCTACTCCTTTGAGCCACAGGTGCCGCCCTGATTCTTTTTTTTTTTTTTTTGTAGAGACAGAGTCTCACTTTGTCACCCTCAGTAGAGTGCTATGGCGTCACAGCTCACAGTACCCTCCAACTCCTGGGCTTAGGCAATTCTCTTGCCTCAGCCTCCCAAGTAGCTGGAACTACAGGTGCCCGACACAACACACAGCTATTTTTTTGTTGCAGTTGTTTAGTTGGCCCAATTCAGGTTCGAACCCGCCACCCTCCGTATATGGGGCCAGTGCCCTACTCACTGAGCAACAGGCACCGCCCTCAAGTGCTAATTCTTGAAATTTTGTTTTCCTAGCCTTTATGTTTCAATCTTGAAAATAATATAGAAGGGTTTCTAATATTGCCCATGTTTAGAAATACATATAATGCACATAGGAAATAAAGAGCCCAAAGGTGAAGAATCTGGACCATGCATATTTTAAAGGAAAAGTTCTTTGAAATTTTTCCTATTTTTTTTCTTTTTTGAGATGGGATTGCCTGGGCTATAGTGCAATGACATCTCATCATAGCTCACTGCAACCTCAAACTCCTGAGGTCAGTCAGTTCTCCTGCCTCAGTCTCCCCCAAGTAGCTGGCCCTACAGGCACAGACCACTATGCCCAGCTAATTTTCTTTTTTTGTAGAGACTTTCGGACTTTCTACTTTTCTAGAGATGAGTGCCTCACTATTGTTGCTCGGAGGGATTCCCTGGCCTCAAATTATCTTCCCACCTCGACCTCCTAATGTACTAGGATCTTTTTTTTTTTTTTTTTTGAGACAGAGTCTCACTATGTCACCTGGGTGGAGTGCCGTGGTGTCACGGCTCACAGCAACCTCCAACTCTTGGGCTTAAGCGATATCTGAGTAGCTGGAACTACAGGCACCTGCCACAATGCCTGGCTATTTTTTGGTTGGAGTTGACATTGTTGTTTAGCAGGCCTGGGCCGAGCTCGAACCCGCCAGCCTCGGTGTATGTGGCCGGTGCCCTAACCACTGAGCTACGGGTGCCGAGCCGTAAAGCACTAGGATTAAAGGTGTGAGCTGTCAGGCTCCGCTGGACAGAAATTTTCTTTTTTTTATATTATCATTTATTTTAGGATTTATACTTCTTCCTGAGTCCATTTTGGCTGTTCACAGTTTCTAAGAAAATACTCACTTTGTTAAGATCTTCCAGTATTTTTATGACGTTTATAGACTATTTCTCATAAAATATCTACATTTGTTTCTATGCTATCTTTATATTTTCTAGTATATATGTTAGTTTTTCTCATTTTCCATAATACTTGCTAGAGGATTGCCTATTTTTGTTGTTGTTTAATCGAAGAATAAAATCTTAGATCTAATTTACTATTGTCTGTTTTTGATTCATTGATCCTATTTACATTTATTAAGGCCTTGCTCCTATGGTCACTATTCTTGCTTTCTTCCTTTAATAACATTTGAGTTAGTTAATAGACTTGTTTATTTTTTTAAATTTCTCACTTAATAATGACAATATTTATGGCTATGAATTTTCCTTTGAGTACTACTCTGGCCACATGATGTAAAATGTACAGGTGCGCAGTGACATCATTCTTATTTTCTAAACAGGTTATAATTATTGTTTTAATTTTTTTAATATCCCAGTAATTGCTTAGGAAACTATTTGACATCAGGAAAAGAAACAGCAGCCAAAAATTTAATGATTCAAAATACAGAGTTTTATAGCTCTTGTCACATGGGAAAAAAAGCTAAAATCAAGTAACAAATACAAGACACTGCCAATAACTTGACTTTAAATATGTAGACATCACTGGTTAATGCCACACAGAAGGTACCGAAAACGAATTCATTGTTGAATAGCTTGATGGAGATCTCAATAATTTGGGGGGGGGGGAGATGTTATTATTTTTTTGAGACAGACTCTCATTCTGTCGCCTGCATAGAGTCCCATGGCAACATAATTACAGCAACCTCAAACTTTTTTTTCTTTTAAATTTCATTCGTTTTATTGCAGCCCTCATTGTTGTTTGGCGGGCCAGGCTGGATTTGAACCCACCAGCTCAGATGTATGTGGCTGGTGCCTTAGCCACTTGAGCCACAGGCACCGAGCCAGCTTCAAACTCTTGGACTCAAGCAATCCCCTTGCCTCAGCTGCCCAAGTAGCTGGGATTACCAGCACCTGCCACAAAGCCCTGGTAGTTTTTCTTTTCTTTTTTTTTGGTAGAGACAGAGTCTCACTTTATCACCCTTGGTAGAGTGCTGTGGAGTCACAGCTCACAGCAACCTCCAGCTCCTGGGCTTAGGTGATTCTCTTGCCTCAGCGTCCCGAGTAGCTGGTACTACAGACGCCCGCCACAACGCCCGGCTATTTTTTGATGCAGTTTGGCTGGGGCTGGGTTTGAACCCACCGCCCTCGGTATACGGGGCTGGCGCACTACTCACTGAGTCACAGGTGCCGCTCCCTGCTAATTTTTCTATTTTTAGTAGGGACATGGTGTCACTCTTACTCAGGCTTGCCTCTAACTCCCACCAGAGCACTAGGATCACAGGCCTGAGCCACCGTGCCCAGCCTGATGTACAGGTTTTAAATAGTAAAACTTCCAGAGGATTCATACGTGTGTAACTTGCTTCATAAATTGCTCATTTCAGCAGTTCCACATATGGGGAGCCTAATAAGTTCTTAGTAACCATGGTAATGATGACAAATAGAGCAGTTTCAATCATTGCAAATGTTACTATTTACTTCCAAATGTTCAGAGTTTAGAGAATGTAGATAAAAAGTTGAGATTACTGTTGCCATGAACAACACAAAAGGGCACCAAGTCTCCTGAGACAGAAAAAAGAAATTGATTTCTCCATGTTTTTTATACTCCACAACAGTATTGAAAAGCAGTTTCTGGGCACATAACTATTGATCTACCACTCTGGGTGGTAAATAAAACATGAGATCACATGAAAAGAAAACACTATGTCATTTTTTTGATTCACATAAGATGCCTTTTAAAGTTCATCAGAGTTATAAAAGCATGTGGGGATATGCAGGCTCTATTTACCTGTAATAAAGCACAAAGTAGGAAAGATGGATGTTCCTTTTAAATTTTGACCCTGATTATTTTGCTTTATTCTAAACAGGAATTTAGTAAACATACATCTATAATTTGTATAGTGATCCATGAAACCATTTCAACTGCGATATTACTCTGTAAATTTTTATTTGGTTTTGGGAAATGTATCTGGTTGTGACACATTAAAAGAAATCAAAATCTGGCTCGGCGCCCATAACACAGTGGTTACGGTGCTAGCCACATACACCAAGGCTGGCGGGTTCGAACCCAGCACAGGCCAGCTAAACAACAATGACAACTGCAACAAAAAATAGCCTGTTGTGTTGTGGCAGGCACCTGTAGTCCCAGCTACTTGGGAGGCTGAGGCAAGAGAATGGCGTAAGCCCAAGAGTTTGAGGTTGCTGTGAGCTGTGAAGCCATAGCACTCTACTGAGGGTAACACGTGAGACTCTGTCTCCAAAAAAAAACAAAACAAAACAAAAAAACTTTCATAACTGAACATGTAAACCTTTTATAAGATTTTAAAAAACTTTGTACTTTTTAAGCTAACATCTTAATTAAATAGTCCACTCAATGATTTTCTAGAAGTTGTAGAATTCTGAATAAATGCAATCCTTCCTGTTTAAGTTAGAATGAAATTGATATACTATATAATAAACAATATCAAGGTACTTGTAGTAATTGATACAATATTTTTTCTATGATTAGGTAACAAAAATGACTTGATTCTATTTAAATTGTCAGTATTAACATGCATGGAGAGATGACATTTTGGCCTATTGTGCAAAACTGTTCTATTTTAACTCAGTAGTTTTCAGTTGGGCGTGATTTTGTCTTCTAGAGGACATTTGACAATGTCTGATGACATTTTGGTTGTCACAAGTGGTAGGGGAGAGGGGTACTACTGGCATCTAGTGGGCAGAGGCCAGGCCTGCTACTAAACACCCTACAAACTTTAAAAACATCATTCAGGCTGATATGTGGTACCTTTTTTCTTATAGTTGGGTTAACAGCAATAACTCACATCAGGAAGAAAGAAGAGGGCGATGCCTGTGGCTCATCGAGTAGGGCGCCGGCCCCATATACCGAAGGTGGCGGGTTCAAACGCGGCCTCAGTTGAACTGCAAAACAGAAAAATAGCTGGGCATTGTGGTGAGCGCCTGTAGTCCCAGCTACTCGGGAGGCTGAGGCAAGAGAATCGCCTAAGCCCAGGAGTTGGAAGTTGCTGTGAACTGTGTGACGTCACGGCACTCTACCGAGGGTGATAAAGTGAGACTCTGTCTCCATAAAAAAAAAAAAAAAAGGAAGAAGAGGAGATAAAAGGGAACCAAATGTGTGTGTGTGCATGTATAAAATTAAACATACTATAAGACTGTAACATCATTTGTTGTATATTCTGAAATTATTACTAAAACCATTTTCTTTTTATTAAGATGGCTAATGAGAAAGAATAATTTCCTGGGTTTTGTAATTCTGGATTCGTAACAGGCTGCAGCACAACACTCCATAATTTGTAAGTAAAGGGGACGTTGGAAACTCACTGTCAAGGAATGCCCTCCCCCTTAGATTCCATTGTTGTTCTCCTTGTCATTTATACTGAAACCAGCCATTTCCACATTGAAATCTTCATTAGCACCCCCCCCCCCAGGCAATATCAGAGAATCCAAACTATTTGTCCTCTAACATCTGAACCTAACCTGATTTCTCAGATGCAGCTCTGGACTTCTCTGAGCTGTTCTACCAGCTAGTCCTGGCAAGTTGGCCATGTTGGCCATGTCCTACCTCTGTGCTTTGTATGTGTTTTCAGGCAATTTCTTTAACTTGAATCCTGTGAACTTTCATGTTTTACCTTTAAATATCTTAGCCGTTGTTCCAGGTCTATCTTGATTATCACCTCCTTTTAGAAACCTTTTTTTATTCTTTTGCTTTTGTTCTAGTTTTAGAATTGACTTGCCGCATCTACTAACTTTTTATTCTATCCTAATCTATGTGTTCTCACAGCATTTGGTTCAGATTCATACATGTGTCTGTGAGTAACATGATTTACTTTTGTGCCCTACAAAATTTTAAGTTTCTAGAGGGCAGTTACTATATCTGGTTCATTTTTGCATTTTCCATAGCCCATGAATATTTGATAGTTTTAAAGAACTAAACAGAGGCTGGGCATGATGGCTCACGCATATAATCCCAGTGCTTTGAGAGGAAGAGATGGGAAGATCATGGTGAGGTTAGGAGTCTGAAGTCTAGCCTGGACAACATAGTAAGACCCCTCCCCATCTTCACAAAAAATTTTACGAATTAGCCCAGGGCAGTGGTGTGTGCCTGTGGTCCCAGCTACTTGGGAGGTTAAGGCAAGAGGATTGCTTTAACCTAGGAGTTCGAGGATGCAATGAGCTAAGATCGTGCTATGGCACTCCAGTATGAGTGAGACCCTGTCTCTAAAAAAAAATGTAAAAATTATTGGCTAATTTGAATCATAAAGTGAAGTTCTATAAGCTTAGACTGTGGAAATGAAGTACTATGAAGTACAATGCAATACCTCTTTTACATTCCTAGCACTAGAAAAACAATTCCCAGAATCCCTGATAAACAAGGAACCCTGTGCTCTGGAATACTTTTGCCTCCACCCCCATACCGTATGCACTGTTTAAGATGAGAAAACATGATGCTAGGATATTTGAAAGCTCATCAAATTTTGCAGGTTAATCAATAGCCATAATCATTATGAACTTTGTCTTATTCTTCACAAGTTAACATTTTTCTGTCTCACAGAGTTAATCACTACTGCTGAGAAACAAAAATTAATTCAGACAAACTGAGTGAGTGTAATTCTGCCAACTTCCTAAGGAAGGAATTTAAAGGCGGGTTTCTTAAACGGGATGTACGTGTGTCTGTGTAGATCATCTTGTTCATGGAAACCCATACACTATGATGAGTCCCATGTAGTATAAAAAACAAGACTTTCCTGACATTTCTTCTATGTCTGTTTCCACATTACTCAGGTTTAAGAGTTTTCTCATGGTATTAGCAAGTCAAAATTTTTGTGTGTGTATAGGCGAAAACTGTCACAGTCATACTCTATGGCAGTGGTTCTCAATCTTCCTAATGTCGCGACCCTTTAATACAGTTCCTGTGGGTCGCGACCCACAGGTTGAGAACCGCTGCTCTATGGAGTAGTGTTTCCCATCCTTCCTCTACCTGCTGGGTAGAGGCCACCCAACCACCTTTAGCTCTGACTATAGATACTTCCTTTGCCAATCCGAGACCATGAAACTTGTAGGCTACTTTCATTTTCACAACAGAATCTTAAAACTACCCTCATTCTCACTTATATAAAAAAATTAATTCATCAGCATCCCTAGCCAGGTCCAGTGGCTCACACCTGTAAATCCCAGCACTTGGGAGGCCAAGGCGGGTGGATTGCCTGAGCTCATGGGTTTGAGACCAGCTGGAGCAATGTGAGGACCTCGTCTCTAAAAGAAATAGCAGGGTGTTGGCTCGGCGCCTGTGCCTCAACGGGCTAAAGCACCAGCCACGTACACCTGAGCTGGCAGGTTCAAATCCAGCCCGGACCCGCCAAACAACAATGACGGCTGCAACCAAAAAATGGCCGGGCGTTGTGGCGGGTGCCTGTAGTCCCACTACTTGGGAGGCGGAGGCAGGAGACTTGCTTGAGCCCAGGAATTGGAGGTTGCAATGAGTTGTGATGCCACGGCACTCTATCAAGGGTGACAGCTTGAGGCTCTGTCTCAAAAAAGAAAAAGAAAAAGAAATAGCTGGGTGTTGTGACAGGCGCCTGTAGTCCCAGCTACGAGGGAGGCTGAGACAAGAGAATCACTTGAGCCCAAGAGTTTGAGGTTGCTGTGAGCCATGACACGCTAACAGAGGGCGACAAAATGAGACTGTCTCAAAAAAAAAAATCAGAGGCGGCGCCTGTGGCTCAGAGGAGTAGGGCGCCGGCCCCATATGCCAGAGGTGGTGGGTTCAAACTCAGCCCCAGTCAAAAACTGCAAAAAAAACAAAATCAATATCCCAGAATTCTTGTTTCTGGGATTTGGCCAGTGATGACTTTGAACCTTCCATCTGAAATCCATCAATAGCCTTATAATGAGGCTAAAAGATGTGCTTAAGAGACCCCTATTACTACAAATCAGAGATGCCAGATAGGTAGTTGTTCATATGTACTGAGGGTAAACTCACCCCAACCAAGTACTGAAACATCAACTCACAATTAAAGTAGATAAATAAGAAGAAGATGTTTATTTACTGTGTACATGGGGAGAATCACAGAGTGATTACACAATATCCCAATGGGATCCAGATATTTTTAATCACTCCTTTTAGAGGGGACAGAAAGATTAGGAACATAGGTAATTCTGTTCAAGGGCAATCTATGGTTGCTAGGGAGGATGAAAGAGGGAAACAGACTGACTTATAAATGATTCTCTTCGGAAATTAAATTAACATTGAGCGGTATTATATTTAAAGTGGCCAAGTCTGGTTGCATTCTTGATCTTCTTTCCTGCAATATAGTGGAGGGGAGTGGAGAGGAGAGGTTATTTTATTGATGGGTGCATCTAGTTTATGCAGATAGAGGGAAAGCCCCTTCCAAGGGCCTGTTGATCTCTAAGGGCCTTTAATTCAATACTCCTTATACCAATGGGTCATATTTGGGGGTGAAATTTCCTGAGCTCCTTTATTTACAGCCATTTGCCCATCCTGCCCCCATGATAGACACTCTATACAGAACTTTTTCCTTCTGAGCATGGTCACAGAATTTTCCAACTTGGCTACTCGGTCAGCCAATATGAATAAATGGGAGTTGACAAGTGAGTTGAAAGTTACTTGCCACCATGGGGAAAGATGATCTAAATGCTACCCTGAATTAAAACCAGACCATTGAGAGCCTGTGTACACAGTTGAACAGGAAAGTTTGGATGGCTCATAAAATCGATTTAGTGCCCTGTGCTTTGTGATTATGCCAACAGTTTCCATTGAGGGGATCTGGGTGTAACTCCTTATGACACTTATTTCCCACTTAGCTCACAGCATCCTCATGATGAATAATCTGATGCTTCTCAAAAACAAACAGAATCCTGATTGGTTTTGATAAACACTGAAAACCTTAAAATAATTGTTTTTCATCTCTTCACTGGCCATTCAGCAGCTTAGAGTCAAATCTCCTGCCTATCTTCAACAACTGTTCTGGATCTGATGTGTGCATAGTTGAACATCAGTCTTAGCATTGGCTACATTATTTATTCTCCCTCCACAAATTTACCTTCTGGTTTCTTAAACTCTTTCTTTTATACAGTGTTGTCTGTATTTTGGTAAGCTGCTTTGAATCATTTGTGGAATAAGGTAAAATATAACTCATGCTATAAAAATCAACGCAGTTACTTAAATGGGCTGTACTTGGTCCAATTTCCTGTGTTTGTTTTTTCAGGCAAAAAAATGACTCTGTCATTTGAAACATTTTACATAAACGAGATAAAATTCTCAGGGTAAGGGCGAGCTGAATAAAAATGTTTGGTTAAAAATTGTTTTTTACTGTGTTCCTTCTAGGTCAACACTGAATGTTCCTGGTGTCTCTTCAAGGTAGAACTGGGTGGAAGGCGGGGAGAGAAGGGAACTCTTACACTTCACATGGGATTGTTAAGGTTGGAAGCTCAGTAGGTACTACACGTGGGAGGAGAAAAGAATTTCTCTAGCCCAACTTTAGGATATAAACATATAAACTTTATTCTAGCTTCTTGAAGGAGAAAGAGAGTGACAGAGTGAAAGAGAGTGGGGAAAGAGGGAAAAAAGAGCAGGGAGAAGGCGTAGCATCCTAAAGAAAGAAAGGACGTATGCCAGTAGTAAGATCAAGGGGCTGCTGAATTTAAGTGGGGGCGAAGAGAAAAATAATAATTGCAGCCAAATTCCCATGGTATTGTGAATGTGAATGCTGTATTTGCTTTTCCTCTGGCAAGGTTAGAGACAAACTTTTTTACAAGTGTTTCTGATCCTGAGGCCTAATGTTCACACCCCATTTTTCATCCAGGGACAACTCAGGAATCCTTGAGGCTTATAGGAAGAAATTCCAAAAGACAAAGCTGCTGGTGAATGTAAAGAGAAGAACTGACATTTGCTTTTGGTCTGCTCTTTGCTCTCTCCAGTAAGTCTGGCAGGCAGAGAAAAAAAGCAAAGAGTAGAGAGCTCATGATTGGCCCTTATTGAACATCATGAGTTAGTATTTCTCTGTCTTTCCACTATTGAGATTGACCATCCTTACAGGGATCATGAAATCTTGATTACTGGCATATGCAGAATTATATGTAGCAAGTCTTACTGCCATGGGAAGAAAATTATAGTCCTTTACACAAGTGAAAGGACATCCTTTCAGGTGGCACCTGTGGCTCAAAGGAGTAGGGTGCTGGCCCCATATGCTGGAGGTGGCGGGTTCAAAACCAGTCCCGGCCAAAAACAGCAAAAAAAAAAAAAAAAGAAAGAAAAGAAAAAAGGATATCCTTTCAAAGAAGATTTACTGAGAATTTATTGTGAAAGTGATACAGGATAAGTGGCATCCCAGCCAGTGGAGCTGGGTGGGGGGGGTGAGGACCTGCTGCCTCTGCCTTGGTGATGTTGGTGTGGGGGCAGCAAGCAGTGGAACCAGCAGGCTGGAGGGTGGGCGGGGGTCCCCATTTCCTAGGCCTGGGAATGCAAGGGATTGTAGCCATTCATTTGCCACCCAGACATGTCCCAGACACGCTGAATATAACTACCAAGCCCTGCTAAATGTAACTAACTACTGAGGGGTCCCATGCAACTATATATACCCCTAGACAAAGAGCCTACAGACAGACAGAGAGGGGGAGAGAGAGCACTTTTCTCTCCTGACTCGAGTTTTCTCTCCGCCAGGAGCTCTGGCACTTCTGTATTCTTTTCTGTAAATAAATCCTGTCTTACCACTGACCTGTGGTCCACGGATTCATTCTTCGAATCACCGAGACCAAGAACCTACTAGAGCGAAATTCCAGTATCATATTTGGGGGCTCACATCCAGGATTGAAGATCTGTGGTAAGCAATGGGACCACTTACCTCTATCCTGCTTTTCTCTATACTTATAATAATGGAGACTAATAATTTTAATGCCCATCAGCCAGTAAATGTGCATAGTATGGCTGCTGACCTCCAGGTCACAGGCAAGTGGCTGTTGGGGAATGAACTTCATAGTTCCCCTGGGCTCCAGAAAGTAGTCGAAGGGAATGTTAGAAGACTTTTGAAACTGTTCTGTATTTACTCCTCTCTGGTTGAGAGCCGAGCAAAGAGGTAGCCCCCAGAGACCCTGGGGTCCCCAGCAATGGGTCTGACGCCAGGACATGGGAGGGCCTTCTGAAAATCGTGCTCTCCCAGCTTTTACTATCCTGTCTTCTCTACCATGGTACCAAACTTTTCCAATTTATCTCTAGAATCTATAGACCTCTTCTGCTTCTCTCTCCTTGTAGTTTGCATGCTTTGTTTGAATGTTGGTAAAGGATTGCTTTATATGCTAGTTAAGTTTGTACAGGCTCGTTCTGGTATTTTTCGGCTATTTTAAGTGTACTTCAAATGTTGTAGGTCTGTTGTAAGGTCCTTTTTTATTGCCTTTCATTACAAAATTAAATTCAATTGGTGTTTTCATGTGTCTGAGGAAAAAAGCTAAACCATGTTAACTACAAGTCAGCTCCAAACAAAAGGCAAAAAGACTCCCTTACGCGGCTTCTCTGGGCAACTAGAGGCCTGTAACGGGAAGCTCTGGGCAACTTCCCATGGCAGGAATGGCCCTAAACCCTCAGCTACATTTCAGTCTCTTAAAAATGAAGAAAGGCAATGAAAATGACCATGGGTATTTGATTTCTTCTGGTTTATTGGTGTAAATGGGAACGTTTAAAATACCGACTTCCAGGTTTCTTTAAGACTTCTGCTAATTACAACTAATTGTAATCCTAAAGTTTCAAAGTGTCTCTCAACTCTGATTTGTCACTAAGTAATTATCACTTGCCCGGCTAACTTTGGGGAAAGAAAAGGGAGGTTGGAAAACATAGCATTTAAGATTTGCTATTTTCCGTTGTTACTGGGAATTTAAAAGAAGCTTGTAAAGATTAAATGTGCAAGCACCGCACAGCCATTTTCTCCAGAACGGGGCTCATCCCCACTTTGATTGATACTCGTGGAGCTCGGGGGGGGGGGGGGGCGGGGGGGAGGGGGACGAAGGGGGCGGATTATTTAGCCGGGGGGCCCAGGAGCCATGCAACAT
>CAUYRH010077137.1:0-20509 GCA_963574655.1 Perodicticus potto
TAGGGAGATGGTCAATGTGAGCAGGTGGTCAGTGTGGGGAGGTGGTCAGTGTGGGCAGCTGGTCAGTGTAGGGAGATGGTTAGTGTGAGCAGGTGGTCAGTGAGGGAGGTGGTCAGTGAGGGAGGTGGTCAGTGTGGGGAGGTGGTCAGTGTGGGGAGGTGGTCAGTGTGGGGAGATGGTCAGTGAGGGAGATGGTCAGTGTGGGGAGGTGGTCAGTGTGGGGAGTGTGAGACAGATTTGTTTATTCTGCCTAATGAAAAGAGCAAGCGAACCCAACTGGCCTCAAGTCCTATCATGCATTTCTCAAAGGAGGGTTCCCTGGAGCACCCTAGTCTAACTGCAGGGAAGTCAGTCACTTCCCGAGACAGCCGGGAACGTGTTCTGTGAGCTGGCAGAGGTTTCTCCCTTGCAGGCAGCCTGGCGTTGGGGCTGTCTGGGAGCACAGGCCGGGTCAATCAGGATGGCCGCCTCCGTCTTCAAGTGCTTATCTTCTTGCTTGTGTTTCTCCCCCGTGAGCATTTAGAAGAGGCTTTCCGCAAGTTGTACAGTCAGTGAAAAAGGACATCAGCGTCCCTGGTCATTGCAGGTCATGCGCGTGGCATCTTGGCATGACGGAGCAGTTCCCAGCCACAGTTGGAACTTGGAAAGTTTAAGAGGCGTTTTTGGGACCGTTCCTTGGTGAGCAGCAGAGGCTGTGGGCACTAGGCGGGCTCCTGCCGCGTCCCCTCTCGGTCACTGATTAAAGCGGGCGGCGCATATTTCTCACCTCAATATTCACATGGTGGGAAAAATGCACAGGAATAAACATGCTAGTCTAATTGCTGGGGGATTCACAGCTATTGTTTATCTTTGAAATGTCCAGGTCACATAAACTCCTGTGTAATATGCAAAATAGAGTTTAACAGGAGGATATGGAAGGTTTAAATATTGCATAGTAGGGATTTTTTTAGGCAATCTCGACTTTTTATATTGTATTTGTCGTAGGAATTCAGCTAGATTTTATTTGATTACTTTTGTTTAGTTATAAAATACATAAATGACAGTAATCATGTACAAAACTTGTAAAACATCTTACTTAACATGTGGAAAGATGCCTGGGCAGCCCCTTACATATGTGCATTTCTTAAGAAGAACGTGGTTTATATGCATATCCTTAATTCAGCACCAGGAAATAAGAGAAGAAAATAATAATGCCAGATACTGAACACACATTAGCACCAAGCAATGTGCTAAGGGGCTTCATTAATTAGTTCATTAAATCCTCTCAAGGCCCCTGTTAGGTTCACTTTATCCCCATTTTATAGATGAGACATCTGAGGTTTGAGGATGAAGCTGCCTGTCCAAAATCTCCAGAGTGAGAAATAAATAAATCCAGAAAGCCTATGTTATACTGATGTGCTTCCCTGTGAGAAAGATATTTCTAGAACACTTTAAATATTCAGGTTTCTAATTGGAAATTCTGAATGATTGACAAGTGTAAGTGGTTTCTTACTCCCTCAAAAAAATTACTTTTATTGTTCGAGTAACTAAGCCCAGTTGTGTCCTACTAGTTGGGGAATGGGCCGCTCTTGGGCCATGAAGGGAAAACTCCCTTTTCTTTCTTTACCATGGGTCTCTAGACTTAACTGTGGCTATGAAAAAATTGGTTTTTAACAATTTGGGGGTAAAACCTTGAGTCTCAAGGCCAAGACCCAGGTCCCCTTGGGCAGGCCTGTGGCACAGTATCGTGGCCACTAGTGTGTTGGCTGTGCCCGGACAGTTGACTTCTGTTTACACTAAAATCCTTTATAGTGGAAGTAACAGGGCGTACAAAGGCCTTGTTCTTTAACACATTAACTGCCATGTGAGTTGTATTTAATTTACACTAGTTTTGAGCCTGGGGCCTGGTGAAGCTCATATCACTTATGTGTCTCTTGACCTATCTTGACCTAATAAAACACTATGGCCCCAAGGAAAAAAAATTTTTTTTCTAGTGTGGCAGTCAGTGTGATAAATTGGAAAGGGGGGATCGCTTTAAAATTTGAAAACATACACAGATTGCCAAGAGCACACTACCCGATACGACAGAGACCCAGAAGAAGGGACTTGGGAATTGAGATCTCAAGGCAAATTCAAGTACTCCAAGCCTTCCTCCATACAAAGAAGAAAACTAAATGTCATACAGAGAAATAGGTGGGGTTACAAACAATGTGGCCAAGCTCCCCAAGGAAGTCTGAGAATAAGCTTTGCTTAAAGATCCTACCCTTCCCTCCCCGGTGTTTCTGAGTGATAACCCAGATGGTAACGACCACAGGGGCGTGCACGGGGATAATTCATAGACCTGACAGCCGCCGTGTCTCACCAGGTGCCTTGTGCTGGCGGATGCATTTTTGTGTGTGTGTTTCTGCTCTTCCGTGTGATGGATGCATTTTCAATCTACACTCTGCACTTCTTGATTACTGAAAAGTGGTTGAGGGTGGCACCTGTGGCTCAAGGAGTAGGGTGCCGGCCCTATATACTGAGGGTGGCGGGTTCAAACCCAGCCTCAGCCAAAAAAAAAAAAAGAAAAGCAGTTGAAAGATAAAAGACTCCCCCCACCCTGCCTTTCCACGTTTCCCTTTCTCAGGTTTTCCAGTCATCCAGGATCAAAAATAGTAAATGGAAACTTCCAGAAATATAAGTTTTAAATGACAAGCCATTCTGAGTAGTGTGATGAGATCTCCCACCATCCTGCTCAGCACACCCGCGCTGTGTCCTACTAAATGAGGAATGGGACTTGCCACCCGCTAGTCACTCGGCAGCTGTCTCAGTGGTCAGACTGCTTATGCTCAAGTCACCCCATTTGACTTAGTAACGGCCCCAAAGTGCAGGAGTGGTGATGCTGGCAATTCAGACATGACATAGAGAAGCTATAAAATGCTTCTGGGAAGTGAAAAGGGAAAAGTTTATAACAGGTATCTTTCTATAGGAAAAAAACCAGTGCATACAAGGTCCTGTACTGCCTGTGGTTTCAGGCATCTACTGGGGTTCTGGGAATACCCCCGCTGCAGAGAGAGGGGACCGCTGTACTTTGATTTCAGTCTTAACCTCAGTCTGTCCTTTCCAAAACTTTATTTGTGAAAATACGTCAAAATTACTTGATTTTGTTGTTAAAACAACAGTTGGACTTCCATTAGAAGCCCACGTACAGTTCAGGGCAAAAATAAGCAGACATAAATTTGGTAGTATGATTTTTAATATTGTATAAATTATTAGCAGTAAGGTGATTTTTAAAAATTTGTTTTAGGGAATGAGGCACTTGTATTCCTAATTATTACACTGTAATATAATATAATAAGTTTTAATTGTATTACTAATAATTATTGCTATAAATGGTTTTTAGGTAAAATAACAAGAGTCTGTAGTCTAGGGCTCAATTTAGATGAGGTCTTGTGCTTTAATAGCAATATTTCAGTTACATTTAGATGGCTATTTGGTTTAGAGAGACCCACAATGGATACAAAATCTTTTTTTTTTTTTTGAGACAGAGCCTCAAGCTGTCACCCTGGATAGAGTGCCGTGGCATCACAGCTTACAGCAACCTCCAATTCCTGGGCTCAAGCCATTCTCCTGCTTCCGCCTCCCAAGTAGCTGGGACTACAGGCGCCCGTCACAACACCCGGCCATTTTTTGGTTGCAGCCGTCATTGTTGTTTGGCGGGCCCAGGCTGGATTTGAACCCACCAGCTCAGGTGTATGTGGCTGGTGGCTTAGTTGCTTGAGCCACAGGCGCCGAGCCATGGATACAAAATCTTTATAAGTGTATAGGCCCAATTATGTTTTGGTTTTCTGATAAAAGCAGTAGTATGAAGGCCTCCTCTAGAAATAAATTGTCAGTCTAAAGAATATTAAATATAGTGAAAGCAGAACCCTCCTGATTGCCATGTTTGATCATATAATCCACGGAGAACTAAATTCTGTATGAAGAGAATCAGATAATACTGGTTTCAAAGAAACTGAAATCCCACAAAATTAAATGCTGAATTTGAATACGTTACAAGGGAAAAAAAGATGAAAGAACCTAGTTATTTCAGCAGCATCATAGCCAAGTGGAAATCTTCAATTAACAATTCAAGTCCCCACAAAAGGAATCAGTAGTAACTCTGGATCACGTAATTAGTTAATCCTGATAATCCTTCAAATTCCTGATAACGTGGACATCATCATTGTAGATCAAAGTGAGAAAACATGCTAGTTTTTTTTCCCCACTTTTTATTAATCCTTCTTTTTTGCAGTTTTTGGCCGGGGTTGGGTTTGAGCCCTCCACCTCCAGCATATGGGGCTGGCGCCCTACTCCTTTGAGCCACAGGTGCCACCGCCAAAACATGCTACTTTTATTACTTTCAGAGTTGTCTAAGTTTTTAGTAGTCTGTAGATTTCTCCCCAACACGCACAGTGGTGTAAAATGATTTCCCAGAGGTCAACTCTTGATAAAATGATCTACTGCTCCAAGTCATAAGTAAGTGAACGAGGATTTATGAATAGAACTTATTGGATATCAGGAAGACCAAAACTCAGCTCCGATAGATAGCAGCTTATGTTTTGATGGAAAAAAATACATAGGTTAGCTTAACTTCCTATTACTAAAACTTGTTATAAATTTAAAGTAGTGAAATATGTAGCATTTTCCACGTAGTTCTAAATATAATAATAAGTAAATTAATGAACAAGCCTAGTTTTAAGATTCTATCTTAACTCTCAACTTCTTTGCATACCGAGTGGCAGTCACGTTGGGGTGTCTTTCCACGGGGAGCCCTGCTCTTCCCACACCCACCCCTGGAATGCAGGGGAAGGGTTGTGAATGCATCTGAGATATTGCTTGCTCAGCTGGTAAACACTAGGTAACCCCTGTCTCCAGCTACCACAGGTCCCTTTGGCTGTTCACAGATAACTTTCTGAGTGTGCCATGACTTCAAAACCTCTGGGAGGCCCTCCAGTGGGGGATTACCTGCCCCCCTGGTGCTTGCACAGGACCCAGGCCTCCCAGCACACCCCTTTCTCCTCCTTATCCCTCTCCTCTGGGGAGAAAGAATGGACAGGGTGTGCAGGATGGGTCATCAAATGACGGATGGAATTTTTGTTAGTGTGGCAGAAAGCATAAAGATGGACGACGTGGATAAACAAGACGTGGGAGACAAGTGGACCGAGAGGCCCCTTCTGTGAAGAAAACAGGAAGTGACGGAGTCCAGAAGCTGCGCCCCTCAAGGGCCCAGCTGCTCGTGCTCTGCAAAGGCACCTGCTTCCCACGCCACTCTTCAGAGGCTGAACAAATTCCTGTCCTCAAGAATAGCAGACATCCGTTGGACACACATTTTGGAAAGCTGCCTCTTTGTTTTCCGTGTTTTTTCTTTCTTTCCTAGCAAATACTAGTTGGAACAGTAAGTAAACTAGACTGAGGCGCGGGTTTGTACGGAGAGATCTTGTCAGGGAGGCCAGAGCCCTCTGAGAAAACTGTGCCTTTATGTCTGAATTGTTCTGCTTGGGCGGTGCCAACCCTTTGGGCATGTTGCAAGGTTTTGCTGCAACAAGGGATTCCATTCCCAATCTGTCAACCACAGATAGGAACTTGGGAGTGTCACTTCTGGGCCTTCCTCTCTGGGCATCTGTTTTCTCGTCTAATCAATAGTGTTAGTTATTCCTTATGATCAGCAAAGTCACTTTCACTTCTAAGGGCCTTTGATCTCCTTTATTGTGTTCTACATCTTTTTATTTATGAGGCTTACAAAAAAATGCTGGGCTACCTCTTAGATATGGCAACTGGGACAAACTACCGTCTGTACCAGTGTTTTTCAACCTCCAGGCACACTTGAACCTATGGTCAAATTTCAGTGGCACACTTTAAAGTGTTGATCAAGAAAAAAAGAAGAGTAGAAAAAAGGAATATACTAATCGTGCTTTGAACTTCTTTCACAAGTAATTTATCATCTTTAAAAATTCTCGTGGCACACCAGTTGAAAATCACTGCTCTATGCCCTGCCTGCCTCTCAGTAACCTCATTACAATATAGGTGTCTGCTTAGAGTGACTACCTACCACACACAGTCTCGGAGATGAAATGTGGGTAAGGAATACAGCTTAAGTTTTGCAGGTGGAGGAGCTGATGTTTGGACAGACAGCCTTGACACAGCTTTGATAATGTACACTCAGGCTCAGTTATTTTAGAATCCAGCAATCGGCCACCTCGCTCCCCGCTGCACGACGCTTTCACTGAAGTTCCAGCCGGTTGTCCTCCACTCCAGTTTCACAGCCCAGTCTCTCATTTGAATTCTAGGGACAGCTTTAGTAACAGGGCATAAGTGACATTTATTTACTCAATAAATATTTATTGAGCACTTACTTTGCAATCGCAATCGAACACTTAGACATGTCAAACCGAGGGGAAACTCCCATTGTGAAGAGCACTCTTGGTATACTTTCACTCATATCCGGGGCTGCTTTCATAGAGCCAAGCTAACAAAAGACTAACAGTTTTCAGGGAAGAATAATGCTATTCTAAAAGTGTAAGACCTCTAAGATTAAAAGCATAGCTACCATTTTTCGATACAATCCCTCTCCTCAGGCGGTGACCATGGCAAAAGGATTCAGGACAGTAGCTGAATTTCAGTGTCGTTACGTGGTATTCCAAGGGCATGTGAAAGTCATGGATCAGCACCAGGACCACGAGCTGTTCACCTACAGGGCTACATCCAGATTAGGGCTTGGCTTTGGGTCTGAGGAGAACCCCCTGGAAGGCCTGCAGGGGCAAAAAATGCCTCTCCAGCAATCCCTGAAGATGCAGAGGATGGATGAGGAGAAATGGCACTTCTCCTAGGACTGAACACCCCTTTGAGAAATATTTCTGGGGGCCAGGCACAGTGGCTCATGCCTGTAATCCTAGCACTCTGGGAGGCTGAAGTGGGAGGATCTCTTGAGCCCTGGACTTTGAGGTTACAGTGAGTGATACCACTGCAGTTCAACTGGGGTGACTGACACCCTGTCTCAAATAAAAAAAAAAATATATATATATATATATATGTGTGTGTGTGTGTGTGTGTGTGTATTTGGTGAACTGTAAATCAGTTACGATATTAGAGAATGAGGTTACTTCAAATACAGCCTATGTCAAGAAACATTTCAAGTTTAGCCACCTTTGCCATAAACATTCTGAAATGAACAAAATGCCAAACATTCAGCACACTTCTTCACAAGAGAATAAAAGATTTACTAGATGTCCAGCACAAAATCAGGGCTTGGCCCGCTGCTAGGTAATCATCACACTGCTTTGATATTACCTGAGTCTTTCCCAGGCCTGTACCTTGAGGGCTTTGAGGCAGGAACGGTTCCTTCACTTGTGTCTACCCAGAGGCCTAATCATCTCAGCACATAAATGACTATTAGATTGAGTAAGATGGATTAGTTATTTTGGGAATTCCTCCTTCACTCATATTTGGAATTTTAATACACAAGCATGAGTTCAAGTTGGATTTGTCTGCTGAAACTCACTGCTGGCTCAGTCTCAAAGTTCCCATGTAGTTTTTATCTGCCTTCTCAGTCATTACTCCCTCTTAAATCCTGTGATGCGAAGTAACTTAGGTGCAATTTATTCTATGTTCAAAAACTAAGACTATAAATATAATGAAAAAAATCAGCTTAACCAAAATCCAGAAAGACTTCATCAGCATCACCAGGTTAAAAAAACAAAAAACCTTGGTAGTTTGTGATATTCCTGTGATGAAAGGAACCCTAGACATGGTGAACCTCACTGGAGGCCACTTTTCTCTGTAAGTCCCCATGTCCCAGTTCAATTTGGCCTAAGACAAATACGTAATTGAAATCTTCATTTGGATGATGGTCGTACAGACTTTATAGCCTACTGACAGTAACACATAAGCTCCTAAGGAGCATATTATGGTTTTCAGTTTGCTTTGCAATATTCCAAGCTTTTGGACAACCAGATGCTTTTAACAAAATAAGTCCATGGTGCAACTGTGAGTAGCAAGCTTACGTTGCTCTGGGGGGAAAAAGAAAAAAGCACAGCATACATGTTACACTTCTCCTTATGGTTTTTGACCTGTGGCCTCTTACAAATATTTTGCCTTTAAGTTTCTTAGAGTCGTTGAAGAATCTAACTTGACAAAGGGTGGCAGTAAAACATGTGTAAATTTTGTAAAACTATTAAAACAAAAGGTATCTTCATTTGAAATTTCCCATCTTGACTGCCTACCTAGACTATCTATTTGAGGCAGACCAGTTATGATAATACTAGCAAAATCTCCCAAGTCAGTCAGTCAGTCAGTCAGAGTATTCTAGAGAAGACGTGGATATTCTGGGTACATGGATTCCCCTTGGTTGCTCATTGACAGTCTCTATAACATGGCTTTACCAAATATGGCTAACGTAAATTTGACGCGTAAAAGTTTGGTTTTCATGCATTTTGATAGAAACAGTTGTTTTTATTAACTATATGTTACTGGTTTTATTAAATCACATGCCGATTATATTGTAGCATTCAACTAACGCATGTATACCTTTAAGGTCTCAAAAAGTTAATGGCAGAGGTCAGCTTCATCAGTTTGAGTAACACCAAGTACAAGATTCTGATGGGCTACTACTACAACAATCCTTTTCTATGTTGTAGCAATTCTTCCTCTGGTAGTTCTGTATTTTAATTCTTTTACCACAATTTTACAGTTTCTTCTCTTAAGAAATTTTCATAGGAGAAAGAACGCAGTAATTTAAGCTGATAATGGAGAGAGCCTCCAGTGCACAGACACCCCCATGCATTCTCTACAGCCTGCTGAAGCCGATTGGCAAGAAGGCTCATTTTTATTGTCAAATTCTCAGCAAGCAACCTGCTAGCATGGATACAGACCTCACAGCTGGTGTTACTTTCATCACCTTTGGCTCTAGCAGAAAGACAAACAAAAAATACTTAAGAAATGGGGTGTGGTGTAGCATTCTACTACATTTTTCAAGTTCATATTATTTGACATGTTTTTTCTATTTTTCTTAGTTTCTATTTTTCTCATTAGTTCTCTTCAATGAAGTCTTAAAGAAAGCAGTACTTCTCTTTGAATTTAGGGGATACGGTGGTAAGAAAAGAATGAGCTTCCTAGTATTTCCCTTAACATGTTCTCTTTCTGGACATAGTTCATTGCATATTTACTCGAAGTTCTAGAGATAAACAAATTATACATATAATTCAACAATTAAAAGCAGTTATACCTTCTGATTTACTTCTTCTGACTTTTAGACCAGGTACGATCTTGCTTTTTGATTCAATAACTTTTCTTTGATACAACTTCTCTAGGATGAAGGGGGATAAAGGTAATTTGACAGATAGTTTAGAAACACTGGGGTTTGCATTTGCTGTGGTTTGGATGAGGTCTGTCCCCACTAAAACTCATGTGGAAATTTGGTCCCTAAAGTTGGGAACTGGGGCCTAACTGGGGCCTGAGTGTACCTGCAGGAGGTATTTTGATCCCTAAAGTTGGGAACTGGGGCCTAACTGGGGCCTGAGTGTACCTGCAGGAGGTATTTGGGTCAGGTGTTTGGGCAAGATCCTTCATGAATAGGACTCAGCGGGGAGTCCTCCCTGCAGGAAATGGAGTAATTCCTCTGAGAGTGGGCTGCTAAGACTGTGGCTTCCTTGGGTTCGCTCTTGCTTTCTCTCACCTGTGCTCTCTTTGCACCCACCTGAACTTCCTTTTGCATTTTCTGTCATGAATTAAAGCAACACAAGCCTCTCACCAGATGAAGCTGCCCAATTTTTAGCTTTCCAGACATCAGAATCATGGGCCAAATAAAATTTTCTTTATAGACCACTCAGCCTTGAGTATTCTGTTATAGCCATGGACTGAGACACTTCTCGGAAGGACTCGGGTTATTTACAAGGCCATCTGGTATCTAATAACCTAATGATACAGATGCCACTGGTGTTGTCCAGATCAGTGATTTCTCCCCCTGAATGGTACAGTCTTTGTCAAATGGACTCATCTAGAATTCAGTGAAATGCACTGCCTTTTGGAGGACCTAAAGTCTATTAATACTGTATTTCTTCCTGCCTCTTCACGCCACGTTGCTTTTATTATGTACTGCAAGAGCAACGGGAGGGATCTGACCCCCATGAGAACCAACATTTGTGAAGTCAGGTCTCTTCTACATGTGACAGCAAACTTCCCCAGTGTCTGAATTTTTGCATTTGAAACCAGTGTTACTGCTAGTAGCCTGAAAACTGATGCCTGAACTTAGGGTGGGGCATTTCTATGTTCGATTCACTCATCTGGTTTTCTTAACCTGAGTGTAAACCTTAAGCTTCAGGAGTCACCTCAGTCTGTGCTCTACTCACTAATTGCAAATTTTTGCACTTTCCCACCACTTAGAAACCTACAGTCAGTTTAAACTGTGGACTTTTTAATGCCCTTTTACTTCAGTGAGAAAACAGCAATAAAAGCGTCATTAACATAAGTCACTTAATTAAAATGTGTTCATGCCAACTTTCCACTTGCACTACTGGTCTGTTTTAATTTTATAGACTACAACACTGTGATAAAAGCAGCACTTAAAACTCAGGTTTCAAATACAGTCAAGGCACTTTCATCATTGCCAACCTTAGCAGTTCTAAGAGTTTTGGTATTAAAAGTAGTCGTAGATTCACTTGCAAATATTTTCTTCTCCTTTCGTTCTCATCTTTCCGCATAGTAACTTTCACTAATACCAGTTAAGTAATCAATGCATGTAGTGGAGTATATACTAAGTAAACCAGAACTCCAGTACATTTCAACGTTATTCGACATTTTCTGCAGTTGGAACTGGTGTGCAGCCACAAACAGAAGCACTTTAGAAGTCTTAATACTGTGTACTTCACAAAACAGCATTTAACTTGAATAAATTCATCTTACCATTCATTTTCTGGAAAGATGCAATCCCCAACTTGCGACTAACATGGTCCTTGAGATACAATATATTTATGGTACAGCTGTTAAATGTCCAATTTGTTTAACAGCTTATTTGGTTTTTTGCCCTTGGTAGAGGGCCGTAGTGTCATAGCTCACAGCAACCTCAAACTCTTGGGCTCAAAAGATCCTCTTGCCTCAGATTTTCAATTTTAGTAGCGACAAGGGTCTCACTCTTGCTCAGGCTGGTCTCAAACTCATGAGCTCAATCAAGCAATCCACCCATTTCAGCCTCCCAAAGTGCTAGGATTACAGGTGTGAGCCACCACACCTGGCCAGTTTAACAGCTTTCTCACAAGACTGACCATGAAGAATTACCATAAAAAAGTGACATGTAGTAAAAATAAATTACTTCAGGAATGTAACCCAAATGTCTAGTGCCTCCAAAGGAGGTCTTCTTATAATTAAATATTAAAACAAGCATGCATGAATAACAGTGGCTAACATCTTTGATAATTTCAGAAATAATATTCATCTGATTTTGCAGGAGGGAAAACATTAAAACCTATTTTATATCATTCTTTTTAAGAAGCTAGTTTGGTGTTTGAAGCCTCCATTATGGATCAGGAGAGACAAACGCAGATGTCAATGGGAACCAGGGAGGAGAGAAAGAAAGCCAACAGCTCAGTGACAAGAGGGACAGTAAGGATGGTGGGTGGTGAGTAAGCACTGAGTATTCAAAGGGGCGGCTACTAGGTGTTAGTGCAGGCTTGAGCTTTCTACATATTTTGACCTTTGAGGAATAGCAGACTTCGTGAAAAAAATATTTTATAAGGTCTAATGTTAGTCATCAATTCTTCAAAATCTGTAAGTGTTGGCAATTAATTAAAAAGCAAAATGCCATGAATCCTGCACCTGGTGCTACTTTTACAAATGTGAGAAAAGTGTTCCATCAAGGAAAAGCAAGGCTCTAGGTGAAAGGCAGAGAAAGCTGGAGAGCATATAAGTAAGACTGGGAAACCTGGGAACCTTAAGGAGCAAGGAGTCACAAAACTTAGGAAAAGGAAAGGAAAGGAAAGGTTTCAAACTACTGTAAATTATCTTTTCACCAATTCTATTTTGTTTAAGAAATTAATGACACTAGCCCTCCGTACATACAGCCAATTGAATTAAAATTTGTTCAGCATTCCTTTCTTCTAAAAACTACATGAAATTGTACCAATATTTCTTAAAGGTGATTAGAAGTAACAATTTTGGATGCACAGTCCAATTGAAGAACACTGCTGAAGTCTGTTTCCCAATTTTCTTTAATCACTGAACTCAGAGCAAATATGCTCATCTTTTAAAAAGTAAAATAATGTCAGATTATATCTTTGCTAAAAGCATCAATAAAAATTTAAAACAAAAGTGTGCATTCTTTATTCTGATATTTTTACAAATATTTTCTGGGGTTGAGAGGTCAGCAGCACTTTTCTGCTGCAGCTGGCTTGAAGCTGTGGCGCGCGCCCTTCCCAGTGGTTTATTGCACTTCGCGTACAGCAATATGCATAGTTCTCCGTTCACGTGTGATTTGGGGGTACCTACTCCGACTTCTATACGTATGCTTATGTATATACACACACACATGTCACATTCTAAATGTTCTGTACATACAATATATACCATAAAAGATTTGGTAATCGAAATTTCTCAATAGCACTTTTAAAAATATATAAATTAATTTTTACCCTGGTAGCTGAGATCTTCCCACAGTGTGGTGTCTTTTGCTAAGGACAGCAAATCGGAAGTAATGTGGAACCAGTATTTCGTTATTTGTTGCACGTATCACCTACTTCTGTAAATTAATTCCTCCTTTCCCCCCATCCCTGGCATTAGTGCAGCAGAAACACAGAGAAGAGAGTATTGTGCTTAGGTTAACCAGTTTGATTCAGCATTGAGGACCAGGTGTGCACATATGCATGTAATGAAGTCTCTTAATTACAAAGGTAATTCAATTTAGATCATTTTATATTAAAGAAACCACAGATAAAATCACATGTGTATACCATATGGATGTTTCTAAAGTATTATCCATGAAATGAGTTAAATTACTTTTTCCATTTTAAATAAAGTGTTAAAAGAATTTGCAACCATGTTAAAAAACTCCATTTAGAAAATCTGTGAGTCCAAGAAGTTTGAGAGTAACTTTTACTAAATAACGTATAATTTGGCAGTATGTTTAATTCTACCAAAAATTGCTTGTTGGAAATGACCTAACAGCTAGTGCTTATCAGAGAACAGAGGGACATCTCATCTCAGCTAAACCACCAAAGGAGCCTTCACCACAACCTACAGAATCTTTAGACTGTCACTTAAGATACAAAGTGTCAGAGTTTGTTATTAAAAAGAGATTGATTTCTTGATTTGGTAATGAGCAATTTCACTTAAGCCTAATCCTTTGCTTTTGGTACACTAGAAAATTCAAATCCTCTGTATTTATCTAGTACTTATTTAGAAATGGTAAGCATGGCTCGGCGCCTGTGGCTCAATGGTGCCACATACACCTGAGCTGGCGGGTTCAAATCCAGCCCGGGCCCGCCCAACAAAGACAGCGGCAACCAAAAAATGGCCGGGCGTTGTGGCGGGCGCCTGTAGTCCCAGCTACTTGGGAGGCGGAGGCAGGAGACTTGCTTGAGCCCAGGAATTGGAGGCTGCTGTGAGCTGTAATGCCACAGAAATCTATCCAGGGTGACAGCTTTAGGCTCTGCCTCAAAAAAAAAAAAAAAAAGGAAAAGAAAAAGAAAAATTAGCTGGGCATTGAGGCAGGCATCTGTAGTCCCAGCTAGTTGGGAGGGCTGAGGCAAGAGGATCACTTGCAGGAGTTTGTGGTTGCTCTGAGCTATGCTGCCATGGCACTCTACCCAGGGCAACACAGTGAGACTCTGTCTCAAAAAAAAAAAAAAAATTGTTTTTTGTAGGGATAGAGTCTCTTGCTGTGTTGTCCAGGCTAGTCTTGAACTCCTGGGGTTCATGTGATCCTCCCTCCTTGGCCTCCTGAGTAGCTGGGACTTCAGGAGCTACCACCACATCTGGTAATTTAAAAAAAAGAAAAAAGAAAAAAAATTTTTTTGTTTTTTAAGGAAAGAAAAATATATATGAAATCTCACTGGTCTTGAACTCTTGGCCTCCAGTGATCCTCCTGCCAAAGTGCTAAGATTATAGGAATGAGCCACTGTACCCAATCCTGGTTTACATTTTCATAGGCTCATACTTTGTTTTCCCATATGATGAACTTAACCTTTTTCTCTTTTTGAGGATGATGATGATGAAGTGGGTGATGATGAAGATGAGGATGATGGGTTTTTTGTGCCCCATGGGTACCTGTCTGAGGACGAAGGTGTTATGGAGGTGAGGGAGGGAAGGAGCAGTGACAGTGGTTCCCTACCTGCATGGGGCAACTCGGCATGTGCTCCACTCCTCATTCCAGCCACAGAGGGGATTCTCATGGGTTGGTTTGCAGAAATGGCTGAACCTTCACTTGGTTTTGTCTGGGAGGGGATGGATCTTGTGGAGATGAGAGGAAATTCCAAATGAGGGGAGCTATAGGAACAGAAACCCTAGTGTAGGAGAGCAGCTGTGGTCTGTGAGTTACAAGGAAGGAAACCTTTTTAGCTGAAGTACAGTTCACCGACACCATGACACACACATCTTAAGTATTCTGTTTCATGACTTTCAACAATTGCGTGAATTTGTTCAACCACTACCCAATATGCAGTGTAGAATTTCCCTGTCTCTCCAGAAGACTCCTCCATGTCCCTGCAGGGGGGGCCTGCCTACTACTACTTTCTGAATTCTGTAAGATTGTGGACTTTTGAGGAATCCATATTTAGGGCTCTGAAGTCCTGTCAGGGTACAGGATTTGGAGGTGGAAATTGAGTAAAGGTCTAGTGGGCTTGAGCTTAAAGGGCATATACTCCTTATGTCTCTGATCAGAGAAGCCCTCGGGGGTCTCATTGCACCCTCAGAAATATCTGTCTCCGAGGGTGGTCTCGGGCTATGGGGGCAGCTCTGTGATCCCACATTGACCAAGAGATTCAGACTCACGCTAAGAAAGGTGAGTCTTTAAAATAACTGACTCTTCACAAAGTCGAGTGTGAATCATAGTTAAATGGAGAAATGCTCTCTACCTGCATCCTCGTGTCCATGGGGCTGTGGGGGAAACAACCTGGTGGTCATCTCCACCCTGCCTCCACAAGTAACTTTGCATCCCCATCTTGTCCTCTGGGTACTGGGACATGGGAGAGCCCCTCAGGGTGGAAGGGCTGAGATCCCCAGAGAACCTTCTGCATCCTGACCTCCCAGGAGTGTACTGACCGGGAGAACCACAGAGTTCGACAGAAGCTGAAGGCCCAGGAGTGGGATGAGTTCTTGGCCAAGGGGAAGCGGTTCCGTGTGCTCCAACCAGTGAAGATAGGCTGTGTGTGGGCTGCGGATGGGGACTGTGTGGGTGCTGACCTGAAGGTGCTACAGCAGTTCACGGCCTGCCTTCTGGAGCCAGTGCCTGCCGAAGAGGAGCAGACCCCCACGGCCTCCAAGAAGGAGAAGAGGGACCAGCAGAGTAAGTGAGGGGTTGTGTCTTGGAGGGAAAATGGCAGGGAATTAGCTGTGGGAATTTGCTCCCTGTCACTTCTGGAGCAAGTGTGTGGGTACCCCCTTTCCTCCGTTGGCCCTGTGAAGGTGGAGGTATGTGCATTCCTCCCCCCTCAGCCCTGTCTGGACACGTGTCTGCATCTCACACTCATGTCCCCCTCCCACCAGTCCTGGCCCAGCTGCTGCCACTGCTGCATGGCAACGTGAATGGGAGCAAGGCCATCATCCGGGAGTTCCAGGAGCACTGCCGCCGGGGACTGCTCAGTGGGGGCGCCAGCAGTCCCCCAAGCCCCGCCTCTTCCTGCCCACAGACCCCTACTGTGGACACTGCCATCCCCTCCAAGGCCCTGCTAAAGCGAATCATCTCTGAGAACTCAGTGTATGAGAAGCGGCCGGACTTCAGGATGTGCTGGTACGTCCACCCACAGGTGCTGAGGAGCTTCGACCAGGAGCACCTGCCTGTGCCGTGCCAGTGGAGCTACGTCACTATGGTTCCCTCAGCTCCCAGAGATCCCAGAGAGGACAGTGGTGGCATCTCCACCACAGGGCCTAACCAGGGGATTCCCGTCTCACTGAAGAGGAAGTCTGCAGGAAGCATGTGCATCACCCAGTTCATGAAGAAGCGCCGGCATGATGGCCAGGTGATGGGGTAGCTGGAGCCTGTTGGGGCTGGGGGGTACTTCTGTGAGGGCTTTTTTTTTTTGAGACAGTTTCACTTTATCGTCCTCGGTAGAGTGCTGTGGCATCACAGCTCACAGCAACCTCCATCTTCTGGTCTTAGGCGATTCTCCTGCCTCAGCCTCCCAAGTAGCTGGGACTATAGGCGCCTGCTACAATGGCCGGCTATTTTTTGTTGTTGTTGCAGTTTGGCCGAAGTCGAGTTTGAACCTGCCACCCTCGGTATATGGGGCTGGCGCCCTACCCACTGAGCCACGGACATCGCCCAGGGCTTTATATTTTTTAAGAAACTACTTTTAACAGCAGTTCATAGCAAAATTGAGCAGAAGGTACAGAGATTTTTTTGTATCCCCACCCCATCCCTATCTTTCCAATGTGGCATCATGGATGCTCCACAGTATACATTAGGGTTCATTCTTGCTCTTGAATGTTCTGTGATTTGGGCACACAGAGAATGGCATATGTTCGCCATGATAGGATTGTACAGAGAAGTTTCCCTGCCCTAATATCCCTTGTGAGCCACTCGTTCATTCCTCTGGCAGCTACTGATCTCTTCCTATCTTCATAGTTTTGCCTTTTCCAGAATATCCTATAGCTGCTACCACATGTTATGTAGCTTCTTTCACTTAGCAATACCTAATGTGCATTGACAGCTCCTCTGTGTCTGCTTGTGGTTTGATAGCTCATTTCTTTTTCGCACTGAATAATATTCCATGTGTTCGCTTTGTTATTTTTGTGCTTTCGTTCTTTATCTCTGCGTTCATTGAGCGTAGTTGTTTTGCACTGTTTCTGCAGCAGGCACCCTGCCACATCTTGTAGGCACAGGGAGGTTCACAGTGCCATCTGGCTGAGACATAGACAGGAGCTCATTGGGTGGTTTGCTGTGTGATTACAAATTGATAAGTGCCTGGAAGAACCAGTACACGGAGCTTTGGGATGTGATACAGGAGGCTACCTGTTCTCAGGAAAGGAAACCATTGTTTTCAGAAAGGCAGGGGTCCAAGGAGCCTACCCCTGGGCTTTGTTAATATTCACTGTATACTTTCTGTCCTCCCTGAACTATGAATGTACCTAAGTTTCTCTTCATTCATTGCCCCATGAGTGTTGCCATCATTGCCATCTGAAGCTGGCATCTGGTAGAGTTACAGTTTTTTAGAAACTTGGTTTTAGAGGACAGTTTGAAGGCAGCATAGGTGCCAGCATCTCTGCCTTAGTCCCATGGCCCTCCCCAGAGGCAGGTGCATCTCAGGGAGCTTTGTGTCTGAAGGTGAGGTGGTGGC
This sequence comes from Perodicticus potto, assembly GCA_963574655.1. NCBI lineage: Eukaryota > Metazoa > Chordata > Mammalia > Primates > Lorisidae > Perodicticus > Perodicticus potto. Next base: position 17,478 of record CAUYRH010077137.1, read on the forward strand.
AGAGGAGGAAGACAGGAGATACACAGTGGACATCCCTAAGCCCCTAGCTCATGGCCACTGCTCTGACAATAAAACTGGTCATTGAGGGCAGAGAGATGGGAGAAATTGTTCCTGAGATGATGTCTAGCTAGCTCCTTGCTGCCACCAGACACATGTGGCCGTTGACATGCTGCAGACCTTGTGAAGGGGACCAGGAGGACATTACTGGGTGGTGGTGCAACTGTTTTGCTGCTCCTCTGAGCCCCCATCTCTGCATGGCTTATGGGTATGCTCAGCTGCCTATGGATGTGGCTCAGTATGGTCAGTGCCCACAGTATTGGTGGCAGTGGCTCCAAGCCAACACTTTTCCTGAATGATGATGTCTGTTCAAGCCCCTGTTTGAGCAGCAGGATGGTGTCATCATTGTTGCTGTTACCCAAACAGTCTTAGAGGGGCCCACGCATGGCCACAGAGGCTGAGATGAGCACAGGGAAGGGGAGTGCCCCAGGTGGATAATGACTGGGGCTGGAAGGGCCCTTAGTTGGTGGCATTATCTGAGCAGTGCTCATAGGCCGCTGACCTGGTCAGCCACCCTCTGAGGAACCCCTGTGCTTCTGGGGTGTTCTGTCATGCTCTTTATCTGCCCTAGATGGGATCCCCAGCTTCCTCCCACCTTGTCTGTCAGGGCAACCCCCTCTCAACAGCACCTCAGCCCCTGGTCCTCCCATGTTTGGAACACAGCTGGGTCCCTGAGCATTACCCTGCCACCCATGTCTGTCATGGCCATCCTTGTGAATGTATGTAATCTGTGTTCTGTCCACAGAAAACAATAATCATGCCAAATACCATTCATCAGTTACTACATTTCATGGGTGGTAGGATGCTTCAAGGTACCTAATCCCCAGGAAAGAAATAACACTCCCAGTTAGACTAAGGCAAGTCAGAGATGTGGGTGTCCAGGAAAGCCCAACTTCACCTGTTAGTGTATGAGGACCACAGCCTCTGCTCCCTGCCATGAGTGAGGAGGACTTGAGGGCCAAACAGGAGTAAGTCTAGGCGCAAGACTTGCTCTGTGCTTAACTGTCGCCCCTATGAGCCTGCCACAGTTTGGGGCACATGTGTCCTAAAGAGAACAGAGTAGAAAGCTCAGTGTCCTGAGCATGACACCCTCCCCAGGGGAGGGAGATGTGGAAGGGGGGGGGGTCCTAAAGTCACCTTTTTTTTTTTGTTTGTTTTTGAGACAGAGCCTCAAGCTGTCACCCTGGATAGAGTGCCGTGGCATCATGGCTCACAGCAACCCTCAATTCCTGGGCTCAAGCGAGTCTCTTGCCTCCGCTTCCCAAGTAGCTGGGACTATAGGTGCCTGCCACAACACCCGGCCATGTTTTGGTTGCTGCCGTCATTGTTGTTTGGCAGGCCCAGGCTGGATTCGAACACGCCAGCTCAGGCGTTCGTGGCTGGTGCCTTAGCCCATTGAGCCTAAAGTCACCATTTGTGAAGGCTCACCTCAGAGAATCTGATGTGAAGGGGCCCAGAGCCCCTTTGGAGAAGGAAACATGGAGCATCTGGTTCTTGCCACTCTTTGTGGTTGCAGAATGGGGGCTGCCAGGGCCTTCCCTGGAAGAGGCTGCTTATTATAGCCCCCACAGCTACCTCCAGATGCCAGAGAGCCTGGGAAATGAGAACTTGGCCTCCTCCCCTCACAGAGAACTCTTCGTTCTGTCTTTCTTACAAGAAATTGGGGTAAGATAACATCTTTAGACATGTAGCAAGGAGGACCTGAGCTGCAGATATTGGGTTGAGGGGCACAGAAGAGTGGGTGGAACTTTCCCCTGGTGTCTGTTATTGCTGCTGACTAACGATTCCATACCCTTGGGGAGGGATAGCTGTTGCTAAGCTGTGAGTTGGGTAGGGTGTGTGCATATTTTTGATTAGGTCAAGCTGTTTTATTTTTGAGAGCCTTATAATCTTTTAGAGCTCAGAAGCAGTATTCATAAGGCCTCCTAACCTAGTGGGACCAGTAGGCCCAAGTTTGGGCTCCAGCTCTGCCACCGAATGTCTGTGTAGCCCTAGGATACCTTAACTCCTTGAGGCCTCAGTTTTATTTAAAAGTTTTAAATGTGTGGCTCGACACACGTGACTCAAGCGGCTAAGGCGCCAGCCACGTACACCTGAGCTGGCGGGTTTGAATCCAGCCCCGGCCCGCCAAACAACAATGACGGCTGCAACCAAAAAATGGCTGGGCCTTGTGGCGGCGCCTGTAGTCCCAGCTACTTGGGAGGTGGAAGAGGCGGGAGACTCAACTTGAGCCCAGGAATTGGAGGTTGTTGTGAGCTGTGATGCCATGGCACTCTATCCAGGGTGACAGCTTGAGGCTCTGTCTCAAAAAAAAAAAAAAAAAATTTAAATGTGGCATATATATTTGTCCTCTCCACTGACACACATTGTGATATCAAAGCGACATGGGAAGAACCATCTTACACCCTCGTAGTTGCAAAATGTTTTCCTACCTATTGTTTTCCGAAACCTTGACTCTTCTGTGTCTACATTTACCACATGCAGTGGTGGCTGCGAGGTGACAGCTTTCCTGTTAGAACAAGCAGCCCACAGCTTTGAGCACAGTGGGACTTGATGTCACATTTTAAGGCCTGTTTTATGTTTAGAGCATGAAGGATGGCAATTGCTCTAGGAAGTTTTGGATCCAAAGCAAACCTAGTGTGTCAAAAACTTGCATTTCCTGGCTCGGCGCCAGTGGCTCAACGGGCTAAGGTACGAGCCACGTACGCCTGAGCTGGCAGGTTCGAATCCAGCCCAGGCCCGCCAAACAACAATGATGGCTGCAACCAAAAATGGCCGGGCGTTGTGGCAGGTGCCTGTAGTCCCAGCTACTTGGGAGGCGGAGGCAGGAGACTCGCTTGAGCCCAGGAATTGGAGGTTGCTGTGAGCTGTGATGCCCTGGCACTCTATCCAGGTGACAGCTTGAGGCTCTGTCTCAAAAAAAAAACTTGCATTTCCTATGTGCAGAAATGGTCCAGTGTTGTGGGCAGTTCTAA
>CAUYRH010077139.1:0-10923 GCA_963574655.1 Perodicticus potto
CGTTTGTTGGAGTGCCATTACTAGAGCTGTCATTCTTTTCTGTTCCTTTCTCTCTTTTTCCTCCTTTCTCTCCAGGTCTCGGTTATAAAAGACCATAGTGGCCGTTTTAAGAAGATTCTCCAGGTTATGGTCTGGGCCTAGAGCCAGTTTCTGGGGTTTTCTTTGAATGTCTGGAGCCGCTTGAGTGATAAATTTGTCTTTTAAAATAATCTGACCCTCTATGTAAGGAGGTCATTTTCTATGAGCCCCCTTTTTGCCCTCAAGTTCTAAATTACAGCTTAGAGGATAGAACCTCATAAAAACTATTATCTACCACTCTAATCATGAATTCTAAACTAACAGCAACATTAGAAGAAGAAATGTAAAACTTACATTTATGTTGAAATTTAAAAACACTATTCTTATCCTTTTCATTGCAAAATTCTTCATAAGATGGAATTCAAGATAAACTTTTAGGGAAGTTATAATTATGAATTAATACTTGGAACATATTATCCTTGAATTTTTCTCAGAGCAAGAAATCTTGCTGTCTGTGAATAATTTTGTGATTTTAGGTATATGAAGAATATAATAGGCCATCTGAGCCCAAACTATCTTGATTCAATCCCACCAAAGGAAAAATAGTCAGGAAAGGAGAGAAGTGGCTTTATTTTCTTTTTTCTAGTTATGATTTATCATCTACTAAACTCTTCTTTTTAAGTAATAGTTTCTAGATTTTTTTATGTTCTTAAAGCATTTCCCAAGCAGAATAATAATGTAAATCTGTTTATCTATCACTAGGGCTTATTTATAAATATAAAAATTTGTAAGTTTGAATTTTTTTACTTTTAATTTATTTAATCTTTTTCTGGGGCTATACTTGAACTCTTGAATGGTTAATTGAGCAATATACAGGAAGAAGACTAAAGAGTTAATGAGAATAGGAAGTTCAAAAAGCACATTTATATGTGTACATACATATATATTATGTATGTATAATTTTGAAATTATATAATATAATTTCAAAAAGCATATTTTTACATGTATGCACATATATAAAGTCCTTTGAGAAGTTTTATTTTGTAATCTCTATAAATGTTTGCTTTATAAGTAGAATACTTTGTGATAATAATCAACTTTATAGTCAAACATGCTTTTAATTGACTAACATATTTTTAATACAGAATCCTTTAAAACTAAAAAGAAGAAATGGCAGTCAATCTGCTCATACCCAGAATAGTCTCTTTCATATTACAGAAAAAATAATGGTACCCTTAGCTATCTCATTTAAATTGTGTATCTATTTTAAGAACTGTGTTAACATTATTAGTTGGCTCTTGACTTACAAATGGGTATTGTTGATATTACATATAAGTAAGAATGTGGTTTCCAAAATTGATACAGAAGTTAAGAGATAGTGTCTTATATTGTTGTTGCTATATTGTTCTGATAGTACATTTTAAGCATTATTTTAAATAATATTATTCCAATGTTTGGGATGTGAAATAATGATAATCAAGGTAAATAAGTAGGTATGTATGCATTTAAATGCCTAGAGGCTATAATATTAAGAATGACACTTTATAGTAAATATATAGAGGGTGGCAAAAACATGTATACACATTTTAAGCAATGTTATCTATGTATTACTTTTGGAAGTTGAATTGAAGGTACCATTACAGGTCAAGCATACCTGGCCATGCTGCATACATCCATTTTACTTTCAATTCATACACCTTTTGAGAATAGGAATTTCAAAAAGCATATTTATACATGTATGCACATATATAAAATCCTTTGAGAAGTTTTTTTATTTCCCAGAACATCTCTTAAAATGTGTACATATTACTTCCAATAAGATCACTTAAAATGTGTATACGTTTTTGATCACCCTTGTATATTTGTGATTCTAAGCATACACATACATACATTTGTATGTCAAAAAGTGTAACTATAAAAATAATACTGATAATTAATTTAGTCTCTATTTTATATTACTAAAGCTCGTTCATGTTAATCATTTAATATAAAGTAGATATATCTCTATTTTCATTGATAAACTACTTGAAATCAAGCAATTTAGAAATATTTAGTGTTATGGAGCTCATAAAGGAAAATTTGTGACAAAAATTTACATCAAAATTTAGATCATAATCTGATTCTAAGGATCATAACATTTGATTATAACACATTTTCAGCTATAACCCATGCTAAATTTTATGGGAAATTATATACTAAATTAAAAATAGCAAGTGAGTTTTTAATAGGTGGAAATAATTCTTCATAGAATTCAATAGGTAATTCAATCTTCGTTAAATATCTGGCATTTATTTAAAGTACTTTGTTCATATATATATATATATATCTGATATGGCAAACATATTTCTCAAAAATTAAAAGAAAAGTCCATTAATATTATAAACCAAAACACCATAAAAATTAACCTTAAAAAAATCCAAGGTTTAAGTTTCTCCAAACTTGGCATTTCAGCATAAGAAGTAGTTATAGAAACATTTGTGACATCATGCTGTTGAATTTTTTTTTTTTTTAGAGAAGAATATATTTCACAAAGGAATTGTACATTTTGCTTCCAGTAATGACACAGTAACATTGATTATACTAATGCTCCTGCCAATAAGAATTATTAACTGTACAAAATTTAACCAGTTAATGTTTAAATCCAGGCAGAAACTAGAGATGAACACCTATTGAAAGGAAAGAACACTAGGGTAGACCCACATTTAATTGCCTTTCCCCTAAAGTTACTGCCACAGAGGTGGGAGTGAATAGAGCTCATGTAGAAAGTGGGAGTTTTACTGTGTGGAAGAGTGGGAATTTGAAGTTTACCATGGATGGAAACTGAGAGGTGAAATTCCAATTATATAAAAGCTACAGAGAAGGAACCCTTAACAATCTACATAGAGATTACAATTTAATGTGGTAATTTCCTAACCTGTACAAGCACAATAAAAACTAGTACCTCGAAGAGGAAAGGAGCAGTGTAGAAATTTTAGTAGAGAGACATTCAAAGTATATTGAATTATGGAGATAATTCAAAGTACAAGTCCTGACAAGGTAGTGACTTGAACAAAATCTTAGGATTTCAAATAAATCTCCCAAAAGTCTATGTCAGGGCATAAAGATCATATCCCTAATCAAGGATTAATCTTTTGGACTAAGCACAAAACCAAAATAGAGTGGCGCTAAGAAAGTGCCAGGAAGATGGCCAGTGATTTAACTGATTAGTAGGAGAAAATCTTAACACTCTAGCAAGAAAATAAAATAGAGTCTCTATAATGTATCATCCATAATATAAGGTAGATAGTTAAAAATTACAAGTATTGGAAATGACCAATTATTTATTTTACTATTCAAAAAATAATGAAGATTATATAAGATCAAATAACCAATATTATTTGATAAATAATCAAGAAATAATATAAGCAGTTACTGGAAGCAAACTCTCAGAAGATCAGATATTAGAATTCACAAAGATTTTAAAATAAATAATAAAAACATATTAAGAATTATCAGATAAAATTGTGCATATAGTGATTAAAAAGACAGGAAATTTAAGGAAAAATATGAGAGTTCTAAAAGAGAATTGAATGGAAAACCTAAAAATAAAGCATAAAATATCTAAAATAAAAATTCACTGGAAAGGCATAATGTAAGTTTTTGTAACATTAGAATAATACTCACTGAACTTGAAAACTTTATACAATATGAAGCATGTAAATCAGTGATTGATCAAAAGCAACAGAATCCAAATGAACTGTGAGATTGAGTATGTTAGAATGACAGAAGCTCCAAATAGAAAGGAGAGTAGGAATGAGGAAGAAATATTGACCTTTTTTTTTCCAATTTAATAATATCTGCACCTATTTCCAAGATGCTTGGAGGAATACTAATAGGATAAACATGATGAAAAATATACAAAAATACACATCATATTCAAATTGTTGACAACCCAAAACAAAGAGAATAGATCAAAGAAATCCTGAAAGAATATAAACATTACATACATGGGAAAAATGATTAGAAGGAAGGCTGACTTCTCCTCTGAAAAAAGGAAAACCAGAGACAACAGAACAACATTGTTTAAAATACTGAAAGAAGAAAATAATCAACCCTTAATCTTGTGGACTATAAAAACTTGAGTGAATTTATTGCAGAGAGACATGCAATATAAGAGATGTCATACTAGGAAAAGTTCTTCAGGCTGAAATGGAATTGTACCACATGGAAATTAAGAATGACATGAAGTAAACAGTAGCATCAAAAATTAAAAATATGTAAGTAATTATAAAAGAAGCTACTAAATATAATTTACATGGGTAAATATTCTATAAAAGAATTTAAAAGTCATAAAAGAAAGAATAAGAGAACAAATAATAGAACAAATGGAAAACAAATAGCAGGATGATGAACATAACATCCACCTACAGTAATAGTTACATTAAATGTGAATGAATGAAACACTCCAATTAAAAACAGGCATATACTTCTAAAAAGAGACCCAGGTTAAAAATAAAAACTAATCTAGATTAAATTAAAAAGATGGAAAATTATACCATGTATACAATACAAAAATTCTCTTAAAGTCAACAAACAGAAGGAAAGATACCCAACTAGAGACATCACTTGCTAGATCATCCCAGAGTGAAGGGAGCTTAACAGATAAAAGAGTGGGGAGAAGAGATGCAGCTCAGGTATACATTATACAGGGAGGCATCACAGCCTGCTGGGGACCACCTGGGGGAAAATTATGAAACAGAGAAGGAAAAAGATGAAGGAAAAGAAGACATCAGTGAGGATAAAATCCAGAGAGGCTTAGAACCCAGTGAAAGGGTAGGGAAGGATTCTTGTCTCCTGCCCGTGTGTGTTGGATGACCAGTAGGCTACCAAATTTCTTCAAGACTATTCCACCCCCACAGCCCCAGGCATGGTGGTAAAGAAGAAATAGTAGTGGAGAGACTTTGTCTGATCCTGAAGCTTAGACAGTCCGTATGGGACTCTCCTCCTAGAAGAGTGATACAAGAGCCTGCATAGCCAGATTTCTTCCATTCAGTCTACTTTCTTCCTCACACTTCCCCCATCCATTGTAATTAAGAAATCAGTTTGAGCCAAAAATTTGGTGAGAGGTCACATCTTCCCAGCAGGAATGTGCTAACGATTGAGGTTTCCATGAAGAGTGGGATCCGTGCCTTCTTGCAGTGGTTGTGGGCTGCCCAATTTGGGAACTCCCACTCCTCTGGAGTCTAGTGAAGTTGCTTGCCATTGAGTCCAGACACACAGGCCAGGGGAGGGTTGGGAGTTGGTCTTATTTGAGTGGTGAGGGAGCCCACATGAACAGAACTGATGGAAGATTACTGAAGGAGTCTGATACACAGTGACCTGGGAGAGTGCCCACTCCTTCCTGTAGGAAAACGTGTGCTACTGAGTGGGTCCTCTAGCTGGGAAGATCCCAGCCCAGGAAAAAATCACCAAGCATTAAAGCCCTTCCCCCACCAACAGTCTTCTTGGTCTAAGGAGTCTATTCTGACTTTCTTCCCAGTCTTCCCCTCACCCCCACCCATTGGTGGGGAAAGCAAACTCTGAGCTCTAACAAGGTTTTGCAAAGCCTTCCAGGCCATGATCTCATTCAGTTCTCCACCCACCTCAGTTGTAGAAGAGATCAAGCAAAGCCCTGGGGGATTCAAGGCCTCTCCTAAAGCTCACAGTAGTCAAATATTCCACCTGGGGGCCCAGATTTACCATGGGTGCAAAAGAACACCTCAGCAATTGCCTTTCATGCAAGCATCTCTCAAGAACCGGGAGAAAAAATCTACTGCTAACTGCAGCATCTACCAACTCAGTCCAGCGGGGCATGGCTGATTCATACTCACAAATACCACATTCTGTCTGGCAGATTAAAATGGGGCACCCAATACAATTCAGACTGTTTAGAAGAGATGAAGACAGCAGGATAGAGGCAAATTGAGAGGGTTACCAAATCTGCTTGAACACCCCATAGGTAACTTGGAACCAGCACATTTCTCCTTGGCGCAGTCTGGGATTTATCTTTGGAGACCAGACCCAGTACCTCTAAGACTTTATTGTGTTTATTGGAGGCATAGAGGGAATATTAACTAATTTTGGAAGGGAAGGGAGCCCACATGGGCAGAACTAAGAAGAGAGTCCAGTGAGAGCACCCCTTTCCCTATAAGAAGGCTGCAGTCTTGGCCAAGGCAGGATCCTGAGAGGTGAAGTCCCCAGTCTGCAGGCCAACTATGGTGTAACTCAGGTAGTTTCACTGTCATAAAGCAAATTTTATGAGATCTAAGCAAAGAGATAAGTAGCCAGCATCATAATTGCTGGAGACTTCAATGCCCCACTGACAGAAATAGACAGATCATCCAAGTAGAAAAATACATATTGGACTTAATTGGGTTTGTCAAACAAATGATCCTAGCAGATATTTACACATTTTACCCCCCAAATACTGAACATACATTCTTCTCATTAGTACTTGGAACATTCTCTAATATTGATCATATTTTAGGCAATAACACTTGTCTCAAAAAATTTTAAAAAATAAAAATTATACAATGTGTCTTCTTAGACCACAGGGTAACAAAACTAGAAATCAACTTCAAGAGAAACACTCAATTCCACACAAAGTCATGGAAATTAAGCAATCTTCTGCTGAATGATAACTGGGTCTATAATGAAGTTAAGATGGAAATTGAAAGATTTCTCCAACTGAGTGACAAAGGGTCAACAAGCTATCAAAATTTATGGTATTCAGCAAAGGCAGTCCTAAGTGAAAAATTCATAGCCTTAAAGATCTATAGCAAAAAGTCATAAAGATCACAAATTAACAAACTTAATGACACAATTCAAGAAAGTAGAAAATAAAGAGCAAACAAAATTCAAGGCCAGAAAAAGAAAAGAAATAGCTAAAGTAAGAGCAGAGCTAAATGAAATTGAAAACAAGAAAATAATGCAGAAGACCAATGAAACAAAAAGTTGGTTCCTTGGAAAAATAAACAGAGTTGACAGAGTTGTTAAAGTAACCAGGACTAGAAGAGAAAGGACCAAATTAGATCAAAAGGAAATCAACTGATACTACAGAAATTCAAAATATAATCTTTAAATACTGTGAAAATCTCTATGCACATAAACTTAAAAATGAAGAGAAAGTGAACAAATTCCTGGAAACATATAACCTCCCAAGTCTCAATCAGGAGGAAATAGAACTTGTGAGAAAAACAATAATGAAAAACAAGATGGAAATTTCAATAAAAATCTTCTAACCAAGAAGAAGCCTAAGGAAGAAGGTTTCACAACTTAATCTTATTAGACCTCCAAAAATGAGTTGATACCCATAACATTGAGAAGGAAGGTAGCTCTCCCCAGCTCTGTGAAACCAATATCACCTTGATAATAAAGCCAGGAAAGGACACAACAAAGAAAGAAAATTACAGACAAATATCCCTTACAGCATAGATACAAAAAACCTCAATAAATACCAGCAAACCAAATTCAACAGCACATCAAACAAACAATTCATCATGATCAAGTAGGCTTCACCAAAGTATGCAAGTATAGCTCAACAAATGTAAATTAATAATGTGATTCACTCCAAAAACGGAAGGAGAAATAAAGACTGCATTGCATGCTCCTATCAATAGATGCAGAAAAAACATTCAACTAATTCCAGCCTTTCATGATAAAGACCCTCGAAACAAAATAGTTTTAGAAGGAACACACCTCAAAATTAAAAAACCGTATATGACAAAGCCATAGCCAACATCAATCAAACTGGGGGAGAGATGAAAGCTTTCAACCTAAGAATTGGAAAAACAAGGGTGCCCATTGTCACCACTTGTATTCAACATAGTGCTGGAAATCTTAACTAGAGAAATCAGGCAAGAGATAGAAATTAAGCATATCCAAAGTGGGAAAGAAAGGGTCAAACCATGACTTTTTACTGATGAGATGACGTTATATTTAGAAAATCCCCAAAGAGTCCACCAAGAGTCTTCTACGATTGATAAATATATTCAGCAAAGTCTCAGGTTGGAAAATGGAGGTACTACAATCAGTAGTATTTCTTTTTAATTTTTTTTAAAATTATTAAATCATAGCTGCGTATATTAGTGCAATCAAGGGGTACAATGTGCTGGTTTCATATACAATCTAAAATGTTTTCATCAAACTGTTTAACATACCCTTCAGGGCATTTTCTTTGTTATTGTATGAAGACATTTGTATTCTGCATTTAGTAAATTTTGCCTATACCCTTCTAAGGTGCACCATAGGTGTGGCCCCACCTATTACCCTCCCAGCACCCCAACCTTCGCCCTCCCCTCCCTTGCCCCTTTCCTCATATTCTTGTGCTATAAGTTGGATTATAGCCTTCACGTGAAACCTATAAATTAGCTTCATAGTAGGGCTGAGTACATTGAATATTATTTCTTCCATTTTTGAGATACTTTGCTAAGAAGAATATGTTCCAGCTCCATCCATGTAAACATGAAAGAGGTAAAGTCTCCATCTTTCTTTAAGGCAGCTGCATAGTATTCCATGGTACACATGTACCACAATTTATTAATCCATTCGTGGGTCGATGGGCACTTGAGCTTCTTCCATGACTTAGCAAGTATGAATTGGGCTACAATAAACATTCGGGTACAGATGTCTTTGTTATAATGTGATTTTTGCTCTTCTGGGTATATAACTAGTAAAGGTATTATAGGATCAAATGGCAGGTCTATTTTTAGATCTCTAAGTACTCTCCAAACATCCTTCCAAAAGGAATGTAATAGTGTACATTCCCACCAGCAGTGTACAAGTGTTCCCTTTTCTCCACATACACACCAACATCTCTGGTTTTGGGATTTTTGTCATGTGGGCTAAACTTACTGGAGTTAGGTGATATGTCAAAGTAGTTTTGATTTGCATTTCTCTGATGATTAAAGATGGTGAGCATTTTTTCATGTGTCTATAGGCTGTGCGCCTGTCTTCTTTAGAGAAATTTCTTTTCAAGTCCTTTGCCCACCCTGAGATAGGATCACTTGCTCTTTTCTTGCTAATACGTTTGAGTTCTCTGTGTTTTCTGGTTATTAAACCTTTGTTGGAGGCATAACCTGCAAATATTTTCTCCCATTCTGAGGGATGTCTGCTTGCTATACTTACTATGTTCTTGGCTGTACAGAAGCTTTTTAGTTTGATCAGGTCCCAGTTGTGTATTTTTGATACTGCTTCAATTGCCTGGGGAGTCCTCCTCATAAAATATTCACCCATGCCGATTCTTTCAAGAGTTTTCCTGTCACTTTCTTCTAATATTTAGATTGTTTCATGTCTTAAGTTTAAATCTTTAATCCAATGAGAGTCTACCTTAATTAATGGTGAGAGGTGTGGGTCCAGTTTCAGTCTTCTACAGGTCGCCAGCCAGTTTACCCACCACCATTTGCTAAATAGGAAATCTTTTCACTACTGAATGTTTTTAATTGGCTTGTCAAAGATCAAGTAATGGTAAGTAGCTGGATTCATCTCTTGGTTTTCTATTCTGCTCCAAACATCTACCTCTCTGTTTTTGTGACAGTACCAAGGTGTTTTAATCACTATGGATTTATAGTAGAGTCTCAGGTCTGGTAGCATGATTCCTCCTGCTTTGTTTTTATTTCTGAGTAATGTCTTCACTATTCATGTTTTTTCTGATTTCATATAAAATGAAGTATTATTTTTTTGAGATCTTTAAAATATGACAATGGAGCTTTGATAGGAATTGCATTAAAATTATATATTGCTTTGGGTAGTATAGACATTTTAACAATATTGATTCTTCCCAGCAATGAGAATGGTATGTTTTTCCATTTATTAACATTTTCAGCTATTTCTTTTCTTAGAGTTTCATAGTTCTCTTTATAGAGATCTTTCACATCCTTTGTTAGGTAAACTCCCAAATATTTCATCTTCTTTGGCACTACTGTGAACAGAATAGAGCCCTTGACTGTTTTCTTGGCTTGGCTATTGTTGGTATATATAAAGGCTACTGAATTATGGGTGTTGATTTTGTAGCCTGAGACATTGCTGTATTCCTTGATCATTTCTAAAAGTTTTGTAGTAGAATCCCTGGTGTTTTTCAGATATACAATCATATCATCTGTGAAGAGTGAAAGTTTGATCTCTTGTGACCCTATGTGGATACCCTTGATCTCCTTTTCTCTCCAATTGCAATGGCTAAAACTTCGAATACAATGTTGAAGAGTGGAGGAGACAATGGGCAACCTTGTCTGGTTCCTGATCTAAGTGTAAATGGTTTCAATTTAACTCCATTCAATACTATATTGGCTGTGGGTTTGCTATAGATGGCCTCTATCAGTTTAAGAAATGTCCCTTCTATACTAATTTTTTTAAGTGTTCTGACATGAAGGGATGCTGGATATTGTCAAAACCTTTTCTGAATTAATTGTGAGTGTCATATGGTCTTTATTTTTTAATTTGTTTATGTGTTGAATTACATTTGTAGATTTACATATATTGAACCAGCCTTGAGACCCTGGTATAAAGCCCACTTGGTCTTGGGGTATAATTTGATTGATGTTGGATTGTTGTTGGATTCTGTTTGTTAGGATCTTGTTAAATATTTTTCCATCAATATTCATTAGTGATATTGGTCTATAGTTTTCTTTTTTATTGTTGGGGATTCATTGAGGGTACAAGAAACCATGTTACACTAGTTGCATTTGTTGGGTAAAGTCCCTCTTACTATCGAGTTTTGCCCCCAAAAGGTGTGGCACACACCAAGGCCCAAAGACCCCACCCCCCTCGCTCCTTCCCTCTCTCTGCTCTTCCTTTCCCCACCCCTCCCTCATTCTTTCTCTCTCTGTTCTCCCCTTCCCTCACCCCCACCATGTCAATAATTGTCATTAATTGTCCTCATATCAAACTTGA
>CAUYRH010077141.1:0-28996 GCA_963574655.1 Perodicticus potto
TCAAAACTCTTAGAAGTATGGGGAAAGGAACAGCAGAGAGAGGGAAGGAGTGAGAGGGGTGGGGTCTTGGTATGTGCCACACCTTTTGGGGGCAAAACATAATTGTAAGAGGGACTTTACCTAACAAATGCAATCAGTGTAACCTGGTTTCTTGTACCCTCAATGAATCCCCAACAATAAAAAAAAAAAAAAAAAAGAGGAAGATAAAGTTTAAAAAAAAAAAAACAGAAGGAATCAAGGAGGCTCGGCGCCTGTGGCTCAAGAGCCTAAGGCGCCAGCCACATACACCTGAGCTGGCGGGTTCATATCCAGCCTGGGCCCGCCAAACAACAATGACGGCTGCAACCAAAAAAAAAAAATGGCCGGGCATTGTGGTGGGTGCCTGTAGTCCCAGCTACTTGGGAGGCAGAGGCAGGAAACTCGCTTGAGCCCAGGAATTGGAGGTTGCTGTGAGCTGTGATGCCACAGTGCTCTATCCAGGGTGACAGCTTGAGGCTCTGTCTCCAAAAAAAAAAGAAGTAATCAAGGAATACAGCAGCATCTCAGGATACAAAATCAATACTTACAAGTCAGTAGCTTTTATATACACCAACAATAGTCAAGCTGAAAAAACAATCAAGGACTCTATTCCTTTTACAATAGTGCCAAAGAAGATGAAATATTGGGGAATTTACCTAACAAAGGACATGAAAGATCTCTATAAGGAGAACTATGAAACTCTGAGAAAATAAATAGCTGAAAATGTTAACAAATGGAAAAACATACCATGCTCATGACTGGGAACAATCAACATTGTTAAAATGTCCATACTACCCAAAGCAATTTACAGATTTAATGCGATCCCTATTAAAGCACCATTGTCATACTTTAAATAACTTGAAAAAATAGTACTTTGTTGTATATGGCATCAGAAAAAAACTCAAATATCAAATACATTACTTAGAAATAAGAACAAATCAAGAGGTATCACATTACCAGACTTCAGGCTATACTATAAATCTAGAGTGATCAAAACAGCATGGTACTGGCACAAAAACAGAGTGGTAGATTTATGAAACAGAATAGAAAACCAGGAGATGAACCCCACTACTTATCACCATTTGTTTTTTGACAAACCTATCAAAAATATTAAGTGGGGGAAAGGTTCCCTATTTAACAAATGGTGCTGGGTGAACTAGATGGCAAACTGTAGAAGACTGAAACTGAACCCCCACATTTCACCATTAACAAAAATTGATTCTCACTGGATAAAAGATTTAAACTTAAGACATGAAACTATAAAAATACTAAAAGAGAGTGCAGGGAAAACACTTGAAGAAATCGGCCTGGGACAATATTTTATGAGGAGAACCCCCCAGGCAATTGAAGCAACACCAAAAATACATTACTGGGATCTGATCAAACTAAAAAGTTTCTGCACAGCCAAGAGCACAGTAAGTAAAGCAAACAGACAACCTTCAGAATGGGAGAAGATTTTTGCAGGTTATGCTTCTGACAAAGGTCTGATAACTAGAATCTACAGATAACTCAAACTAATCAATAAGAAAAGAATAAATAACTCTATTTCTATCTGGGCAAGAGACTTGAACAGAAACTTCTCTGATAAAGACAGGCACATGACCTACAAACATATGAAAAAATGCTCATCATCCTTAATCATCAGAGAAATGCAAATCAAAACTACTTTGAGATATCATCTAACTCCAGTAAGATTAGCCCACATCACAAAATCCCCAAACTACAGATGTTGGGGAGGATGTAGAGAGAAGGAAATGCTTCTACACTGCTGGTGGGAATGCAAGCTAATACGACCTTTTTGGAAAGAAGTTTGCAGAACACTCAAGGAACTAAAAGTAGACCTACTGTTCGATCCTGCAATTCCTCTACTAGGTATATGCCCAGATGATCAAAAATTATTTTACAACAAAGACATTTGTACCAGAATGTTTATTGCAGTCCAATTCATAATAGCCAAGACATGGAAACAGCCCAAGTACCCATCAACCAATGAATGGATTAACAAATTGTGGTATATGTACACTATGGAATACTATGGAGCCATAAAAAGGAGACTTCACATCTTTTATGTTTACCTGGATGGAGCTGGAACATATTCTTCTTAGTAAAGTATCTCAAGAATGGAGGGGAGAGGTATCTAATGTACTCAATACTACTATGAAATCAATATATAACCACCTACACACTCATACAAATGGCAAAACATAACTATAGTCCAGAAAGTAGAAGGGAAAAGGAGACAGAGGGGAGTTGAGGGGGGATATTGGAGGAGAGAGGGTATTCAGGGGGACCTCACTTAATGTGCATGATGCAATGGTACGCTTCAAAACTATTAAGAAATGAGTATAATTGTGATGGATGTGTTAATTAGTTCAATGTAAGCATTTCACATTGTATATTGAAGCAGTACCCTGAACCCCATAAATGCATCAATGTACAAAGTTATGATTTAATGAAAAACAATTAAAAAATAAAAAAGAAGAACGTCTCTACAGGACTTACAATGTACTTTCCCTATAAGTAATAGTCACATTCACAACACACACACTTGTATCTACACACATACAGATATAGAAGTATCTCACAAATATAAAATGGATAAACAGAGCACCTGTATTATTTTCCTGTGGCCATTATAGAAAAACACCACAAATTTGGAAGTTTAAAACAACAGAAACCTATCCACTCACAGTTCAGAAGTCTGAAATCACTATCTCTGGGCCACGTTCAAGTGGCAACAGACTACACTCCCACCTAAGGCTCTTGGGGAGAATCCACTCTTTGCCTCTTCCGTCTTCAGGAGGCTGCCCACATTCCCTGGTTTGTGGCTGTATCCAATCTCTGCCTCTGTGGTCACATTGCCTTCTCTTTTTCTATATTTGCTTCTCTAAATGCAATTGTAATTGCATTTATGGCTCTCCCAGATAATCTAAGATAATGTCATCTCAAGATCCTTCACCTAATCCTTCACAACTGTAAAGGCCCTTTTTCCAATAAGGTACTGTTGACAAGGATTAGAACCTGTTATTTTTGGAGGCCACTGTTCAGCCAACTATAGCCCTCAACTTTGGTTCTTATTCCCAAGTCACAGGTGTCCATGAGCAGCTAATCCTATAAATTAAAATGTTCTAAATGGTGAGATTTGACTTCGTAGGAACCATTTCCTCAGTCCCTGAAATGCAAAGAAACACTAAAAACAACCAGAATTTTACAAAGGGCTTTCTTTAGGAGAGGCTGGGTGTAAGACATGAAAAGTATAATTTTCAATATAAAAAAAGAAACAGAATGCATTCTCCTCAACAAACATATTGTAGGTCACATTTTTACGGCTGAATCAACAAAATGCTCTCCATAAACTACAATTTTGTGCAGCACAAACTGTTTCAGAAGCACTCCTGCTGCCAAAATGAGAAGTTAGACACGGCTCGTTCTCTTACCCTGGTGTCTCTGAAAATTCTTTCCCACGTATCTCAAGGCTGCCTGTGCTCACAACAGGGATAGTATATCATCCTCCGGTGACCAGCCAGCTACCCTCTGCTAGGGGCCGAGGGAATCTCAGAGCACAGAGCATGAAACACTTCAAGGTTCGCTGGTAGAAACCACAGGCAGCTGTTGTCAGGGGGAGTTGCATAAGCATATTAACAAGGGCCAACCCAAAATCACACGCTTACGTGGAGCCCACCGGACTTTCTAACTGCAATGTGTGGGTCTTTGCTAATAAATTTTCCTTTTGGGAGACAACTTCCCTAGAAGATGTTCAGACGTGGAGAATCCCAGTAGGCCTTTGG
Source organism: Perodicticus potto (assembly GCA_963574655.1). Lineage (NCBI taxonomy): Eukaryota > Metazoa > Chordata > Mammalia > Primates > Lorisidae > Perodicticus > Perodicticus potto. The sequence goes on from CAUYRH010077141.1 coordinate 3,807, forward strand.
TCAATATGATTTTATGGTTTGTTTAAAAATGGTTAAATAGCTATTAAGCTTCTCTTTCTGGCCGGCGTCCCTGCCTTCGTGTAAGTCACGCGTGCATTCCCTCCCTCCCGCGGACACACTCAGACACATAAACACACACTCTCTGCAGTTTGATTGCTTCATCATGGACAATGAATGTCATGATTTTTCTGCCTCCGTTGAACATTAAGAATTCAGTCCCAACCACGAATGTGAGCTCTGCAGCCTCCAGTCACAGGCTCGGTCACTTACAGGAGCCACATGAGCTCTCTGCACTGATGTGCTGCCAAGATCGGGCGTGGGAGACCCCTTTCTGATCCATTCTCTGTTTCAAACAGTTCAATAACATTGATAGAATTAGAAAGCTTACTTTTGCTGGTGATAGTTCAATCTACTGTTTTATTTCTGCTGGGTTGGCAATAACGTGCCAGCCAGGTTGTTAACCAAGTTTACTGCTCACGAAGTCTGAGCCAACGTGGCCCCGAGAAGGCGCCCGGAGCCCACAGTGCCTGCTCTCTCAGGACCCTCTGGGCCAGGCTAGAAGTTTCTGTGGGTTGCTGGCTGGATGGCCATTTTGATTAAGATCCAGGCCTGGGTTCTCTTCCAATGTCACTCTTAAGGGAGGCTCAGCAGCCATGAAACCTCTCCCGGGATCCTGCTATCCCACCATCACACAGAACGTGGATTTGCCTGACAAGCCTGAAACGACACAGGGCCTTTCTCCCAAACCCTTTATCTGTGCATCTCAGAAGGTCTCGCCTACCAGAACTATATTTCATACCATCCCAGCATGCTGGCAGTTCCTCCCTCCGGCATGTGACTTAGAAGAGCAGCATGTAAAGATCTCCAGTTAATACAGTAATAAAATTCAATCTTTGCATGAGAAACAGGGGAAATGGAGAAACAAGGAGATTCAGACAGACCACTTTCCTGAAACACACAAATTCAGAGAGGCCAAATGTATTCCTTTTGACTCATGGAACAAATCTTTACTAGCTAAATAGATCCTACAGACAAAGGTGATGTTCTTAGCAGATGTGAGGCTAGTATGTTGGCTCACACCTGTGATCCTAGCACTCTAAGAGGCTGAGGCAGGAGGATCTCTTGAGCTCAGGAGTTTGACACCAGCCTACACAAGAGCAAGACCCATTCCTACTAAAATTAGAAAAATTAGCCAGGTGTGGTGGTAAGTGCCTGTATTCCCAGCTACTTGGGAGGCTAAAGCAGAAGGATCACTTGAGCCCAAGAGTTTGAGGTTGCTGTGGGCTATGAGGCCATGTAACTCTACCCAGGGTGACAGAGTGAGACTCTGTCAGATAGACAGATAGATAGATAGATAGATAGATAGATAGATAGATAGATAGATAGATATAAATAAAAGTATGATGTGAAATTCAGAATTCTATTCGCTAACATCATACCTGAGGAAAGAGGAAGCTCTATCCACCTCTTGGAGAAGATGGAATTATTTGGTTCCCTCTTGGTCACATCTATTCATCATGGGAAGTAAGGAGCCTTATATTTCACCAAAGTGGGATGTCAGCGCTGATTCTGCTTTCAGCCTTCCTGCAGTTACTGGCGGGAGACAAAAGGAAGAAGAGTAATTGGAAGAAAAGCTCTAAAGTCTCCAGAAAGCTCCTAAGTACATGTTAGCCTCTGCTACATAATTCTTCCCAGCCTACGTTTTTGCCCATCTATATGGAGGACACACCCTTACAAATCGGAGCGACAGAACTGATCTTTTATGAACCATCTGGTGATATAAAGCAAATGAAGAAAAGGCCTATCTGCCCTCCCTCAAAAAAAAACCGCCTCCCCCACAGATGCCTGATGATCCACCACCACAGATGTATTTCTCTGAGAATATCCTTCTCCCAGCCATCCGTTCAAAGTATGTGCCCCTGGAGATATACGTGCCACCTATTAAATATTAGGCACAACACTTTCAAATTCTTCAGGAAAGGAGAAATCAGAAAAGGCCTAAAGCGACAAAGTTAGACTAAGGGCAACACAAGCGGAAGTCAGGAGCAGGAGCCCGGAGTGCTGCATGGAGGCCACGCCCAGTGTGGGCAGGTGCCCGGGAGACAGTCACGTGAGCCAGGCGGGGCGGGGCGGGGCCCTTCTGTGGGACAGGGCAGGAACCCCTTCCTGCCGCACACTCAGCCCCACTGTAGGCCTCTGGCATAGAGAGCAGCTCCCACTTTCCTCTCAGCCCAGCTCCTTTGTGGAGTACCCAGAGTGCACAGACAGAAGAGAATCAAGCCTTTGGGCCTGTTTACGCCCCTCTCCCATTTTATTAGCTGGATCCATGCTCCAGGAAGTTTCCGTCACTTTGCTGGAAGTGCTTCCAGTGTCCTCTTTCTGCCTCTGGTGGCCGAGAGGCTGGGGTAAAGGCCAGCTGGGGCTGGCTCCGCACATCCTCGTGCGTTTTTTCTCTGTGCACCTGGAATCCCCCTCTTATCCCTGTCTCTGTCTCCCCTCGGTTTCCCTGTTCCTTTGACATGCCTAGGACATGATGGTGGATGGGTCTGTAACCCCTGCACTGCTGAGCTACTGTTGAAGGAAAAGCCCACGTGCCCTGACCATTCTAGGCCTGGAGAAGACTCCTTGCCCACGGCTTCAAACCTCTGGCGGTCCCAGTGCCTCGTCTCACGTATAAACCTCTACACCTGCTCCCACACAGTGAGGGCAAAATCAAACATGCGGGGGCAACATACAGGTGGGATTCTGACTCCAGAGCCCCCATGTCCGTGACCTGTGCCAGCACTGCACCCCCAAAAGGATGCAGCAGACCCAGGTGGCCCCGGAATCCTCCAGCCTGCAGGTCTGTCTTGCAGATTTGGCTTCTGATTTCCTGACTCTTTCAGTGCTCTGCACCCCAGTAACTTATCTTCCAAGTGGAGACTATGCCAGTGATCCATCCTGCAGGGTCAGGGTAACAAGGCCAGGTAAAGGGAGAGTAGCCACTGCCATTCAACCAGGACCAAATGGCTTAACCTTAGACAGCTGAGTGGGCCTGAGGCTCCCTCAGGACTGGCTTCACACTTCATGGCCAAAAAGATAAGCTTTCAGGCTAAGGAGGACAAATGTAAGCCGCTTACTGGGTTGCCTTGTAAAAATGATAACTGCAGATGGGAGAAGGGATGAGAAGTGTGTCACACTTTTCTCCATTGTCAGCAGGGGGCTGCCTAGTAAGTATGTTCAGTTGATCAAAACAATATAAATTTAACTTCGAATCATCATTATTATTCTTGGAAATGTTCATGGGTCAGAAATACTTAGGAAATTCTTACAGGTTTAAAGAAGTTTCTCCCAATTCTCAGCTAAATTACTAAATAAAGAGGAAGAACTTTACCAGGACCAATATATTGCCCCTCTACTCATGGTCTCATGTCTGACATTCCTTTCACACATCATTAATTAATACCCATTTCACTCATAAATTAATACCCAAAATTTTTCTTTTTTTTAATTTCAAGTTAAAATGGGGGTATAGGGCAGCGCCTGTGGCTCATTGAGTAGGGCACCGGCCCCATATACTAAAGGTGGCAGGTTCAAACCCAGCCTCAGCAGAACTGCAAAACAGAAAAATAGCCAGGCGTTGTGACGGGCGCCTGTAGTCCCAGCTACTCGGGAGGCTGAGGCAAGAGAATCACCTAAGCCCAGGAGTTGGAGGTTGCTGTGAGCTGTGTGATGCCACGGTACTCTACCGAGGGCGATAAAGTGAGACTCTGTCTCTACAAAAAAAATAAATAAATAAAAATAAAATGGGGGTATATACATTTAGGCGACATATTTTGCTTTTTGTAAGGTTAAAGTCCAAGTTGTAGTTGTATCCTTCACCCAGGAAGTGTACCATATACCCGTGCAATGCACCTGTTAGATAGGGACTTACTCAACCCCCTTTTGAATTTAGTTGAGTTTTTCTCTCATGCAAGTACATAGTTTGTTAATCTACTAGTTTCAATTTAGCACTGAGTGCAGGTGATGCTTGTCTTTCCATTCTTGTGATATTTTGCTTAGGAGAATGTTCTCCAAATGTATAAGGTTGTTGCAAAATATACAAAATCTCCATTTTTTGGCAGTTTTTGGCCGGGGCTGGGCCTGAACCCGCCACCTCTGGCATATGGGGTCGGTGCCCTACTCCTTTGAGCCACAGGCATCACCCAAAATCTCCATCTTTTTTCATGGCTAAATAGTATTCTATGGTATAGATATACCACAATTTATTAATCTATTCATGTGTGGAAGGGCACTGGGTTGTTTTCACATCTTTGCAATTGTGAATTGCACTGCTATAAACATTCAAGAGCAATTTTTTTATGAATGTAAATAGGTATAAAGGATATATGAGTATTTTCCAGCATATTAGGTACATAATTTTAATATATTTTTGTCCAGCTCCAATATATTTTGGAGCTGAAGATCCGGCTCTAATTTGTGGAAAGTGTCTTCCATGTAATCTAGTTAAAAAATAACCCTTGGAAAAACCAAACTTTATTGTTAAAATAATTACCAAATCAAACTTAATTAAGTCAGGAAAAGTCTCATTTCACCTCATTGATTCAACAGATGTGTTAATACAAGTGCCCATGACAATTTCCCTTTTCTGGATTCTAATTCTCAAACGAATGCATGGGTGGGTGGGTTGATGGGTAAATGGGTGGATGGTGGATGGTGGATGGATGGATGGATCAGGACTTTGCTGTGAGTTTGTCATTTGAATGAAATAAAATATCATCTCCCTCAATATTTCTTAAAGCAGCTCCTTTTCACATTAGTCTCATGGGATCCTGACACCAAAAGCAATGTGTTATTAAACTGTCCCTTTTAAGGGTACCCTCAGAGTATTCACCCCCCAATGAAAGGTGCCATAGTACCATCCAAGATTGATGAGAGAAATCCTGGTCTTTTGTAATGTGAAACACAGGTGATTAGAAAAGGAAAATCAAGGAGCACTTGGCCATTCAGGTCGGGTTCAGAAAGTCTGTTGCCTTAGAGCTATTCATGCCTCTGTAAAGTTTCAGTGTACTCCCTGGCAGATAGTGCAAATTCTACAAATGTTAGATTCCAATCTAGTCCCTAGAAGTGCATTGCTATATACACAGCTTCACCCTACCCCTACCCGCCCACTACAAAAAAAAAAAAAAACAGTAATAAAAATACTGGCACATGATTGTGGAACAGGTGCAATGAAAACCTGAAATATACTAAACTGGAGGAAAGAAATGTATTTCAACCCCTCAGCAGGGAAGGTGTTCATTCCTGCTCCATGCATGCTTTATTAATGATGATGACTATTTAATCACATCCCCTAGTGGTGAGGGAAACATCTTGTTCCCATTCATTAGGTCACAATAACTTTTTTGTTCACCCAAAGTGCCTGGGACAAGGTTCAGTGCATGATGTCACAGATGACATTGCTAATTGAAATCCCATCTGAAGCCCTGTACCTACATAACAGAAACCATGCCTTTCATGTCTTCTCTCTGCTGCTGTCCTGAGCTCTTATTCCTCACTCCCCAGCAAGTACATTTTCTGAAAAGTTTCAACTACTCAGCCATTATGTACCACAATGATCCAAGATTCGCAGTAGAAAATTAAACATTTGTTGAATGAATGCCTACAGGTATGCATGAATAAATGGGTGAGTGAACAAAAATATAAATGAATAAAAATGTAGGGCTAAAAGGATTTGATTCTCTGGTCCCAGAAAAGGTCAGAATGAGAACATCATTCAACCTTGTTTTAATCCTTGTTAAGCATATACTCCACTTGGTCAACACTAATTAAGTCCTCAACAATAGCTAATGAGCTTTTAATAAAACTAACCAAGCTGGCTCAGCGCCTGTGGCTCAACGGGCTAAGGCGCCAGCCACGTACACCTGAGCTGGCGGGTTCGAATCCAGCCCAGACCCGCCAAACAACAATGGTGGCTGCAAACAAAAACTGACTGGGCATTGTGGCGAGTGCCTGTAGTCCCAGCTACTTGGGAGGCTGAGGCAGGAGACTTGCTTGAGCCCAGGAGTTGGAGGCTGTGAGCTGTGATGCCACAGCACTCTGTCCAGGGTGACAGCTTGAGGGTCTGTCTCAAAATAAATAAATAAATAAAACTAACCAAGCTTACGTCCGGACCTTAGAAAAGGTCAAATGACTCAATGATTCAACTTCAAGTCCAGGTAGCAAAGCCCTGGGGGCTTTTCCTCAGGTGTCCTTTGACAGGATGGCTTTGCCACATACACCTTCTGGACAGCAGACCCTTGTCACATGGGTTTATTGCCTTCTGGCCCTGGGGATAGACAGGCACATCCATTCTCCAAACCAAATGCTTCACACCCACCCTGGTGGGTTTGATCAGCTGCGCCTTCACAGAGGGTCCTTCCATCCTTCCAGTTTCCGCCATCTGCTTAAAGAGACACCCAATAGCCCATACTCTGGCTTCCAGACAATACTCTTATTCACTAATTTTGACAAATTAATTGTTTGGTTTGTTATTAATTTGAAAACAGAGTCTCCCGCTGTTGCCCAGGCTAGAATGTAGTGGTGTCAGCCTAGCTCACAGCAACCTCAAACTCTTGGGCTCAAGTGATCCTCTCACCTCAGCCTCCCCAGTAACTGGGACTACAGGCACCTACCACTATGCCCAGCTAATTTTTCTATTTTTAGTAGAGATAGGGTCTCCCTCTTGCTCAAGCTGGTCTCCTGAACTCAAGCAATCTATCCCCACCTCAGCCTCCCAGAGTGCTAGGATTACAGGCATGACCTATCTTGCCTGGCTAATTGATTTAAAAAAACACAAAGTCCTAACCAGATGCCAGAGAGAAATAATCACAGCAAAACTTTCTATAAATCACAGGGAACCATAATTCTCTTAGAGAGATTTTTTTTATATTCCACTTCTGTCTCTGAATGTGAAAGTGCATCATTTATTACTTTTATCTTGGGATACAACCTAAGGAAGCAACTCATTTTGCAGTCAACCAAATTTCGGCTGACTTTGAGATGTTGATTATGTCTGGAGATTACACTAGTTTAGTTATTTTGCAGCACTTTGGCATGTCATAAAAACATCCTCTCAAATCCCAGTATGTCTCTTCCACTCACATAATAACTGGGAAATGGATCCTTGCTGAGGAACTCCAGCCTCTCTGCCAACGAGTCCCCAGAGGGGAGCGCTCACAGAAGAAAGAAGTTTCTACAGTTACTTCATGAGAGACAGTCGCTCATCCACTGGACCCAATCAGGTTTTCTAAGACGTGGCCCACATCGGGCACACAGAGTTACTGTGCTGTTTGTATTTGTGCTTTTTCCTTTTAAAAAAAAATTGTGGAAATCTATGCTTTTCCTTCCACAGCAAAACATAATGGGCAAAAACAAGTGACTACTATTACGGGAGCGCTAATATAGATTCCAGCCTGTAAGTAAAAACGACTTACCGGGACCAGAGGACTAATTAACAGGTCAGCCAGATAATGGACTGACGCAGGAGGAGATGTGTATTTAAAACCCGGGCTGAGTGTGCCGCAGGCTGCCACCGGCTCTGTAGCTGCTCTTTTGGCCCCATGAAAGAGCGGGAGCAGGGGGTGGGGCGGGGGTGACCTCAGTTCCAGCCCCAATTAATGTCTCCCACTCTCCTCCATGAATCATAGGTTATATATTAAAGCAAAGGCCTTGAGGGACCTGCGTTTGGAAACAGTGAGCTCCGTGGTAGCCTGATGAACAGTTTAATTACCGTATCTGCCACTTGGCAGCACAGTCTGAGAGCCTCGGAGGGTGATGGTCGTACCTTCTCAGAGCTGATGTTCCAAGGGAAGGGGCCCAACGTCTGCTTTCTCTCCGCTTTCGTCTCTGGTGCTTGGAAGGCTGACTCTGTGGCGTGCATGTCACTTCATCTGGCTTCCTCTCAAACCCAAACCTCTGTGAGCTGGCAGGCGTGCCCGGTGGCTGTCAGCCTTCTAACTGGCAATCCAGAGACACTGAGGATCTGCCAATGCTATCTAAATCAGCAAAGAAATATAACCGTGGGGGGTTTCAGTGCGGGTATGAGAAGCCACCCCATTTTTCAGTGACTTTACTGAGAGCGTATATGGAAATAACTGACGTCAGCCTTGTGAGGGATGGCCCTGAGCAAAACAGTGTAAGTGTGTATATTCATTTCCTTTTACAACTACAACAAATTACACCGCAAACACAGTGCTTTAAGCCAGTACAAATGTATTATCTTACAGTTCTGGAGATCAGGAGTCTGAAATGGGTCTCACCGGGCTACAATTAAGGTGTCTGCAGGGCCGCGTTCCTTTCTGCAGGCTCCAGGGGAGAATCCATTTCCTCGCCTTTTCCAGCTTCCAGAAGCTGCCAGACTTCCTCAGCTCATTCCTCTTCTTCCATTTTCAAAGCCAGCAGCAGAAATTTCTTAACCTCACCGTCGTCAGCCTCCCTCTTCCACCTTTGAAGGACCTTTGTTCCACCCTGAATGCACCCAGATAACCTGGACTGCTCTCCCTATTTTAAGGCCAACTGATCAGCAACCTTAATCCCCCACCCGCTTGCTGCATAACCTAACATGTTCACAGGCTCCAGGGACAAGGGCCTGGACATCTTGGGGACCATTATTCTGCCATCCTCGGTGTGTCTTCAGTGGCCCCCCTCTCTCAGGATAATTTCTGCCTGCACTGGGGCCACTAGAGAGAAGCCCTTGTATATGATGATTGGGGACAGCTGCCTAATTGAAAAAGCCTGCTAAAGAGACAACTTGAGTAAACGACACCTAAGGAAGAGAGACAGGTGAGTAGGCAGAGCACAGAGGGTGTGCGAGCAGTGAATCTCCTCTGCATAGTGTTATGGGCGTCTGCCATTGCACATCTGTGCAAATGCCCCGAACAGACACCACCAAGACAGAACCCTAATGTCAGCTGTGGGCCTTGGTGATGATGATACGTCCATGTGGGTCTATCAGTTGCAACAAATGTACCGCTCTGGTGCAGGATATTGACAGCAGGGAGCTTGTGTGTGGTGGTGGTGGTGGGCCAGGGGAGTATACAGCAACTCTCCTGCACTTTCCACTCAATTTTGCTGTGAACCTAAAACTGCTCTAAAATAAAAAAATATTTTTTAAAAAATGACCCCTACATAGCTTAGACCAGATCTTCTCAAAGTTCAATGTGGGAAACTTGTTAAAATGCAGTTTGGATTCAGTGGGTCTACAACAGGCTGCGTCAGAGATTCCACATTTCCTACCGGGTGATGCCAATGCCACTGGTCTGGGTACCATGTTTTTAGGAGAGAGGACTTCGGTATTATATTTAACTTAAAACCTAGAGTACTTCCATTTGCCACCTTGCACTTCGTATGGATCCACTTGGCGGGTCGGCCATGCCTGTAATAAGTCTTCCATGATTTCTTGCTTCTGTTTTTCTATACTAGAACAGAAATGTCAAGCCACTCACGAAGCAGTCTGAACGCAGAGCCCTCCTAGAGTTTATCTTTCCCAAAATAATCTCTTACAGGTGTATCACCCACACTTAAATCAATAGAACTTTTTCCAGAACATTAAACTTGGTTTTCATGGGAATGAAACTGTGTCCTTTTTTTGCATGTCCATGTAACATTTAAACCACTCCATTACAATAACAAGGCCAAATGGCGGAAGACTTGGGAGCCAAGAGGCTCTTGGTGAGGACAAAACGCAGGTGGGACCGGGCTGCAGCTTTAGCTGATATACATCTCACCAGGGAAATGGACTCAGTCAGGGAAAAATAGTCTCTGTTCTACACTCACGCTCTTTCCCTCTACCAGTAACTTCTCAAAACTCAGTTGAGGGAAGACCAGGACTCATTCATACAAGGACAAAAACAGCCAGTAACATTGAACATATAAACTCTTCCACAGAAATTTTCATTTTAACTTAAAATGATTCCCTGAGGAGTGAATTTTAGGCATTATTCACTGAAGGAGGTATGAAGTCAGCCCATTAAACAACCTTAAAATCGTACTAGCAATTCTAAGGGCTGACCATATAGACATACAATGCATTTTCTTATAAAAGCTTCAACGGATATGCTTTGACAAACACAGGTATTTCATGAATCCAAGATAGGCTTTTTGGGGAAAGTCAACCAAAGAGAGATCTGAATCAGAAAAAGAAGTGAATTAGTGCTGGAACATGCTGCACTAGTGCTGCAAATCTGACGAATCAGGGACCCGGACTGAAACCCCATCATTCCGGATGGTGTGCCCTTATGCACTCAGTGAGGACACAGCCCGAGCGGCAAAGGACCTCTCCTTTGAGGATCTTTTCTGAAATACACAGTTCACTGTAGTGCTCCATGGATTCCACTCCATAGTCTAGCCAAAGAGTTAGGGGCAAAAAAGGGTCTAAGAAACAGTTTAGCTGATGGGTGGTAGAATGAAAAGGCAAGTAAGCATGATAAATGGAATCTCCACTAAAGACAAAAACTTGCCCATGCAAACGAGAACAATGAGCACCTCGTAGAACAGCCAGGAAAAGAAGCCAGAATGACCCTACTGGGGCCACAGACAAGGGCCACCACTTTGAGAGCTGTCACCACCACTGTCTCTCACCAACACAGCAGACACCTTTACACATGGTAACCGAGTACAGTGGTTAAGAGCAACTTTCTGGGCCAGGCATGGTGGCTCACACCATTCTGGGAGGACAAGGTGGGTGGATCACCTGAACTCATGAGTTCAAGACCAGCCTGGACCAGAGGGAGACCTGATCTCCAGAAATAGCTAGGTGTCATGGTGGGCAACTATAGTCCCAGTTACTCCAGGGGCTGAGGCAAGGGGATCACTTAAGCCCAAGAGTCTGAGGTTGCTGTGAGCTATGAGGCCATGGCATTCTACTTCAGGGCAACGAAGTGAGACTCTGTCTCAAAAAAAAAAAAAAAAAAGAACAACCTCTGCAGGCAGACTGTCTAGATCTAAATCCCAGCAGTGAAGTATTAAACTCTCAGTGCCTGTTTCCAGAAGAATGGTGATAAAAAGAGCACCATCCCTCTCACATGTGTTGTGAGGCTTTAATGATAATGATACAAAACACCTAACAGAGTGGCTAATGGCAAGAATGAGAGAAATGTTAGCTCTTTCAATATCATCATTTAAAGGATCCATGGATGGCCAGGTATGTTATCTCATGTCTATAATCCTAGCACTCTGGGAGGCTGAGGTGAGTAGATACATTGAGGTCAGGAGTTCGATACCAGCCTGAGCAAGAGCAAGATCCAATCTCTATGGCTCGGCGCCTGTGGCTCAACAGGCTAAGGCGCCAGCCACATACACCTGAGCTGGCAGGTTCGAATCCAGCCCAGGCCCGCCAAAACAACAATGACGGCTGCAACCAAAAGATGGCCAGGCGTTGTGGCGGGCGCCTGTAATCCCAGCTGCTTGGGAGGTGGAGGCAGGAGACTCGCTTGAGCCCAGGAATTGGAGGTTGCTGTGAGCTGTGATGCCACAACACTGTATCCAGGGTGACAGCTTGAGGCTCTGTCTCAAAAATAAAATAAAATAAAATAAAATAAAATAAAATAAAATAAAATAAAATAAAATAAATAAAATAAAATAAAATAAAATAAAATAAAATAAAATAAGATCCAATCTCTACTAAAAACAGAAAAACTGGTGGAGTGTTGTGGCAGGTGCCTATAGTCCCAGCTACTTGGGAGGCTGAGGCAAGAGAATCACTTGAGCCCAGGAGTTTGAGTTTGCTGTAAGCTGTGACACCATGACACTCTATCCAGGGTAGAAGAAAAAAAACCATGGTTACTTTTAATCACAACAACACAGGCTGGCTGGAGGAAAGGTGAAAGAATATTAATAATAACTTATAGATTCACAGACTTGCAGGGCAAGAAAAGTCAGTTACTGTGTTCTGAGAGTAGCTAAAAGCAGACACACTAAGAAATCACTTAGTCCTCAGTGGCTACCTGATCACTACCCATGAGTGATGTTCAAGTTCAAAGCTGGGCCTAAAATCACAATGGTAATCACTGTCCCCAGATCAATTCACCTCTGTGCTTCCCCAAAGCACACCTTTGTTTCTCTGGCAAGAAATATATATAAGCATTGAAATAGTAATGGAAAGAACATTCGTGTGCAAGTCAGTTCACAAAATCCTTTTTTATAATTATAACACCGTAGACATGGTTATCAAAACTTATGTCATTTTAACCAATACCATTATAGCCATAAGTTGGACTCAAAATTGATTACCAGATAATCAAAGTCAAATGGTCCATATTTCATCCAGATTTGGGTCTGCTACAAAACCAGTTTATGTAAGCCATGAGTCTTCCACAGAATAGAGTAGTGGCTTCTAAAGCCCCTTCTTAGGCCCTTCTTCTAAAAAGCCTTCTTAAGACCTGTCTTCAGTATGACTAAAGCCCTCAAGACCCTTTGCCAAAACCCAGCTATCAGGAACCTTGGGAATGTGATGCATGGTGAGATGTTCATTGGTACATGATTTCATAGATGCTAACGGTGTTCTCCTCATCAGTAAACTGGAATCAGCGGCCTCATCCCAGGACACGAGTGAAAGTGCAATGTGACATCATATGAAAGGAAGCTCCCGAAGAGCCTGCCCAGCCTCTGTCCAGGAGGAAAGGGGGATGTGAATAGAGCTGAGAGAGGAACAAGAAGTTAGCTTCACAGCTTTCCCTTAATCTCTTAGATGAAGCACCCACCAAGTACCAGGCACAGAATTGCCTGCTCTTAAAGACACTTCCCCACTGAAATCCTTACAACCACTGTTGCCTTGGTGAGGAAACAAGACTGAGGGAGGTGATGTGACTCGCTAAGATAGCAAGGAAAGCTTGACTCTAAACTTCTGAGTTTTGTTCCCACTGAACAGCATCAGTTCACTCCCAGAGCAATAAATGATGCCTCTCTGGGTTTCTACATTGTTACTTTTTTTTACATCAAGTAATTATTAACAAGAAGCATCCTTGCAATGGGCAGGGCACTCTGCCGAACACATTACCTGCAATGCCATATGGAATCCTCACAAGCACCCAGTGAAATGGCACCCACATGGGACAAATGAAGACCTGGACTCTCAGGGAATGTAAGCAAGGGGCTCAAGGTCACATGGCCCATAAAAAGAGTCCTAGGGTGCCAACCCAGGTCAGCCTAATTCTAAATAGCTATACATTTAGATCAGAGTGGGAAGTCTGCAGCCTTACAGCCAAACGTGACCTTCTAGAGCAGTGGTTCTCAACCTCCCTAATGCCGCAACCCTTTAATGCAGTTAGTTCCTCATGTTGTGGTGACTCCCAACCATAAAATTATTCTCATTGCTACTTCATAACTGTAATTTTGCTACTGTTATGAATCGTAATGTAAATATCTGATATTAGGTGACCCCTGTGAAGGGGTGACCCACAGGTGGAGAACCACTATTCTAGATCCTTCAGTACAGCCTTTTGACTGAATCCAAACAGAACAAATCCTTTTATTTTTATTAGTGAATTTTTGTTCATCTTTTACTTTTTAAAAGAACATATTTAAAATACCAAAGAATATGGCTTGGCGCCTGTGGCTCAACGGGCTAAGGCGCCAGCCACGTACACCTGAGCTGGCGAGTTTAAATCCAGCCCGGGCCCACCAAACAACAATGATGGTTGCAACCAAAAAATGGCCGGGCATTGTGGTGGGCACCTGTAGTCCCAGCTACTTGGGAGGCAGAGGCAGGAGAGTCGCTTGAGCCCATGAATTGGAGGTTGCTGTGAGCTGTGATGCCATAGCACTCTATCCAGGGTGACAGCTTGAGGCTCTGTCTCAAAAAAAAATAAAAATAAAAAAACAAAATACCAAAGAATAAAATATTTCAACAAAATATTTTTTCCCAGATTGACCAGCATAATTGTAATGTTAGTAAGTCCTAAGGGCTAAATTGATAATAATCAATAATAATAATAATTAATATAATATAACAATCGATAATACTCAATATAAGAATAATTGATAATAATCAATAATCACTCATAATTTAGTTCTTTCCTCACCTGACTGACACTGCTACCATGTGAGCTGGTTGGTCAGAGTTTATGGGGGTTGAGTATATCAGCCTGTCATTACCTTCGGACGATGGTGCCTTCTATCTGAACTGGAATTTGTGAACAGCAACACAGCTTGATGGTATTTTTTTAATTGTATCTGCTTAACAGCCCATCATATCAAAGAAAACCAAGAGAATACTGAAGGAAGAAAACAGATTTTTAATGAGGATTGGGAATTGCAATATTATCCTGTTTCTGCTAAAGCTATAGTAATTTTCTTGCCTTGTGATACTGCAACATTAAATAAATTCAATGATCTTCGGCATTATAACATTCATAGAGACCACAAATATTTTAAATTAGAGGGAAAGGCACAAAAGGTTGTATTACAGGAATTGCATGGGTCACTACAAAAGTTTGAGACAGAGTGTGCTATGGTCTATTATTTCACTTCCAAGAAACACAGTCAACAGGGCCCTTTCTGATTCACCTGTGCAAGTTTCAGCTTGCTCAGCTTATTGGTATTGCTGGGAGATCTTCCTTTGTTTCGTCTGCATGGATATTATGTTTCTTGATTTTTGTGTATCTCAAAACTTTTGCAATCATCCAGGCAAAAGATGAAAAACAAAGGCAAAGATTAATTCTTTCAAGCATCAATAAGACCTGGATATAATGCTGCTAAAACAACTTATAAAGTAGCTTATATACTTGAGGAAAAGGGGAAATTGTAAAAGAAGGCATTTTTGAAGTTGTAGGATGCTTGGACCCTGATGAAGTTTCAAAGTACAAACTACTGCCTCCTTCAAGAATGATAACTGATTGGCAGCATGAATTAGCCTTTAACTTAACAGAGCAACTTCATGCAATACTTCAAAAGAAAAATAGACTCACTCAGTGCAGATTTTGTATGTGTATTTCATTTGGGTCACAACAGAAGACTTTCTTTGCTATGAAGAGTTACTTACTTTGGGCACTCTTGCAAACAGAACACAAGGAATAGATATCTTCAACAACTTTCTTTTTCAAGATAAATGTGAATTTAGACTGAATTTGGTAAATTTAGCAAGTGTATGTATAGATGGTGCACCTTCCATGACAGGAAAACATGAAGGATTTATTGCACAGATTTAAAAAAAGTATTAACAGAACCAGATACTCTCATTTCTTTTCCCTGTGTATTGCATTAGCAAAATCTCCGTGCTAAAACTACTATTAATATTTTAAGTGACACTTGGTGACAAGTTACATGTACTGTTAACTATATTCATGCAAATCATCATTTTCATAACATGCTAAAGTTGAATGATGAAGTATTTTGTGTGCTTTTGCCCTATCATTCTAAAGTGCATTGGCTATTACAAGGACAAGGGTTAGCTGAAATTTTCTCTGCAAGAACAGGTGGTTAAATTTTATGAAGAATAGAATCAGTAATGTGAATTACTGAAAGAAGATTTCTATAACAATACAGCATTTTCTGTGCAATACATGTCAAATCAAAATGACTTAAATGTTTCTTTGCAAGGTAAAACTCAGCCTATCTATGATATGTGGCAAAAAAATCCAAGCATTTCAAAAAAAAGCTATCTCTCTTCAAAACACTTCTTCTTCAAAAGGAAATTTCAGATGAACATTTTCCCTGTTAGGAAAGGTCACCGTTGAACAGGATGATATATGTGAATCATTTGAAGAATACCCAGCTGTTATAGACCTATTAACTAGAGAATACAACAAAAGGTTCAATGACTTTGAGAATCATGACATCACATTCAAATTAGCATTTCAGCTTCACCTCCTTGATGTCGCCAAGGCACCTCAAGAACAATAGATGGAATTGACTGAGCTCTTAGTAGATGACATTATTAAGGCTAAGAAAGATCCAATTGAAATATGGAAGAATGCAGTAAAATACCCATGTCTCTGACAACATACCTGAAAAATTCTTTCTTGCTTTTCAGCCTCTCATTGCTGTGAATCTCTGTACTCTGACCTAACCCAAATCAAGATGCCCTGAAGGTCACAGATGACTGATCACCATCTAAAGGAGCAAGAGAAACTGTGAACTTCCAAATACTCAAATGCTTTCCAACAAGAAGCAACACAAGAAAGCCATTCAAAGGTTAGTTAATTTTAAAACTAACAAATAGGGTTTTTTTCTTTTTTTTAATAAGCCAGGCATGGTGGCTCACACCTGTAATCCTGGCACTCTGGGAGGCCAAGGTGGGTGGACTGCCTGAGCTTAGGAATTCAAGGCCAGCCTGAGGAAGAGCGAGACCCCATCTCTAAAAAAAATAGCCAGGTGTGGTGGTGGCACCTGTAGTCCCAGCTACACGGGAGGCTGAGACGAGAGAATCACTTGAGCCCCAGAGTTTGACGTTGCTGTGAACTGTTATCATGACACTCTACTGAGGGTGACAATGTGAGATTCTGTCTCAAAAGAAAAAATAGCTTTTTATTTTTTGAAATTATTAAGTACATAGTAGTTAGATTTTTACACAATAAAGTACTTTTTTTTTTTTTTTTTGTAGAGACAGAGTCTTACTTTGTCACCCTCAGTAGAGTGCCATGGTGTCTCAGCTCACAGCAACCTCCAACTCCTGGGCTTAGACGATTCTCTTGCCTCAACCTCCCAAGTAGCTGGGACTACAGGCGCCCGCCACAATGCCTGGCTATTTTTTTGTTTGCTTTGCAGTTCGGCTGAGGCTGGATTTGAACCTGCCACCTTCGGTATATGGGGCTGGCGCCCTACTTGCTGAGCCACAGGTGCTGCCCAATAAAGTACATTTTTATTACTTTTTTATTACATAGTATATCTAATTGACTTGAATGTGGCCTATGAATTATTTGATTATATCTAAATTAATGCAGCTTTGCAGCATGAAACCCTTGCCCATTGCTGATTTAGATCAACTGGTCTAAAGGTAAAAGGAACACCCCCAAGGGTTTGTTTTCGCTAATTCACAATGATGTAACAGATGATGGAAAGCACTCTGAGAAAGGGGCCTGAAATTGCAGATGACCCTGGATTTAGAGTAAAATCAACACCGTAAACTTTAAAAGGGCTATGGTGTTTAGGAAAGAGCAACAGTTGTTCAGGCAATACAATTTATTTAATTTTTAAAAGGAAAGAAAAAATAAAAAGAGAGACCGTTAAGGTTTTTTTGTTTGGGAAGAGCAAAGTACCCAGGCAGGGACTGCTCTCTGCCCCTCTCATCATCCATCGTACGATGCTGCACATTTTGTGAAACCATTGACTGTGTGTATACAATTGTTCCCTCACAGAAAGGGGCTGCAGTTCAGTCACATGAGACTCATAACCACACTGGACAGATATGGGGGAAGACACTCCAGGGAAAACTCCACCTGGCGGGTGGTAAGGTGAGAAGACCCAAAAGCACCGAGCCCTTCAAACCTCACACCTCTGATCCGACTTGCAGCAGTGCAGGAAAGAAACGTCCCACCCAGCAGGTATGCTTGGGAAGACACCTGAGCTCCCCCGGGCCTAGGGTCTGGGTGTCACTTTAAGGCATACCTGGGTCTCCATCAGCACGGGAGGCCCTGCCAACTGAGGCCCAGGGAGGCACACAGGCTTCTGCAGGCACAGCCTAGATCACCCTGAGCACCAGAATGCTGACAGCCCACCCCTCAGCAGGCTGCCCGTGCTGATGGATTGTACCCTGTCATAGTATTGATCCTGACAGACGAGGGGACCCTTGTCATAATTAAGTGAATTTGAGCATGAAAAAAAATCTTTTTCTTTTTTTTTTGACACAGTATCTCACTCCGTTGCCCTGGGTAGAGTGCCATGGCATCCACAGCTCACAGCAACCTCAATCACTTGGGCTCAAGCAATCCTCTTGCCTCAACCTCCTAAGTAGCTGGGACTCCAGGCACCCACCATAACGCCCAGCTAGTTTCTCTATTTTTAGTATAGATGGAGTTTCACTCTTGCTCAGGCTGATCTTGAACTCCTAAGCTCACACAATCCACCCTCCACAGCCTCCCAAAGTGCTAGGATTACAGGTGTGAGCCACCATACCCAGCATGAAAAATATTCTTGAGCTGTAGACAATACTGTGCCACTTGGGAGACATCACCAGAAGATCAACTGCAAACAGCTCTAATGCAATGTGAACACCCCAAGCGTGTAGGGATGGAGATAAAAGGAGGTTCCACACAGCCAGAAGATGCCTTCCTGAGCCAGGAAGTCCCTACACTTCCCTGGCCGCAGCTGTGCGTCGCGGCCTACAAATGCACTTGTCCTACAAATGCTGAGTGTGTATGTCCCTGTGTGGTACTCCGGTCCTTGGAGACCCAAGGCTGATCCATGGGATATGTAAGGGCCTCATGAGGACTTCCAAGCATGGAAAAGATCAGTGCAGAGGTAAATAGGGAGGTGGGTAACAAGACAGGGCTTTTCAATGGGATCTGAAAACCTGAATGAGAGCCATATCGATTCAGCTTTCAGGGATGTGTTTCCTCCAAGACCAGCTTCCACTTCTCTTCCATCTTCTATCCCCCACATCAGGCGTGCCACCTACCAGCAACATGCTCCCATGGGCACAGTGAGCCATCCTGTGTGCCTACAGCTGACACTAGGCAGCTGGTGTGTGCCAAGCATAGAGCTGACCTCAGAGCCCCTACCCTGTGGAGCCCCGGAGCTGGGAGGAAGAACCATGATAATCTAGCTTGAAAAAGGCTAGAGCCTGCATTCCACGCCCAGACAGTGAGAGAGTTCAGCTGAGGAAGCTTCCTGGTGGCTCAGTGCGGTTCAAGGACAGGGGTGGGAGCTCACAGGACTTGTGCCCCAGCCAAAGAGCTTGGCTTTTATCACAAATGTCCCAGCCTGTGGTGAAGCAGAGGAGCAACACTAGCGGATCCCCACTGCGGCAAGGTCTTTCTGACTGCAGCCTGGGAGGGACAGAAGGATGGCAGGTGGGTGGCTGGGGGCAGGGAAAGCAGATGAGGCACTTGGGTGGCTGTGGGAGATGGGGAAGGGATACAGAGGGAGAGATCGCTGGGAAAATCAACAGCTGGTGGGGCCCATGGGCAGTGTGGAGTGAAGGAGAAAAAGGAGGCAAGTGTGTCCAAGGTCGGCCTTAGAAGCCTGGGAGCAAAGAGTCACTGGTGACCAGGACATCCAGGAGAGGAGTGGAGGCTGGAGAAGGACCCCAGTGTGCCGGTTTAAACACCCCCAGGAGGTCTGTGTGGAAACCTGCGTGGTCTGACCTCTGAATCCAGGGCTCGGGACACAGGCTGCACTTGGAGCTGGGGTCTGGGATCCGGCAGGAGCAGCTGACCCCTGGTACTGATGTTGCCCAAGGAAAGCACACTTAAAGAATAAATGAGTGTGGCTAGAACGCAGGAATCACCAAAATTTATGGAAAAGTAGGGAGAGGAAACAAATTAATAACAAGGACTTTTAGAAAGATGGAAAAAGATAAGAAAAATCAGGAGCGTAGCCGTGAAAGAGAGGAAGGAGAGAGAGAGCAGGAAGTCTGAGGCGGTCCTTCCCATTTTGCATAGAAGAAAACGGAGACGCAGAAAGCCGGGATGGGAGGTTAAAATGTGAGGACAGGTTCAAATCTAAGTCTTCAGCTCAGCCACCACAACCTCTTCCCCCACCACAACCACACCGGGCTGCCTCTGGCAGAGCAGACTCCTGGGTTCATCCATTCATTCGTTCGTTCATTCATTCATTCATTCATGGGAATTCTACTTCTTAGAGTCAAAGTAAGTAGCTGGGGGTTGGGCACCTGTCCACACTGACGCGGTAATGTAAGAACTTAAGAGTTGTTCAGATCTGTAGGCAAGACCGACATTTGTCCAGCGCGTGCCCTCCACCTTCTCGGAGGGTGCCGCGACAGGTCCGCACAGAAGAGAGTCTGGGGAAAGCCGCAGGGCCCCAGACGTGCGTGCGCGGGCGGTGGGGCCTCCCAGGTCCGCGGGCAAAGCGCCTTCCGGGCTGTGGCGCCGCGAGGCTGGGGCGTCCTGCCCCGGTGCGCGGGCCTGGAGCGCCACCTAGTGCACACCGCGCGACGCACAGCTGCGGCCAGGGAGCGCCGCTGGCGACACGAGGCTCGCTCCCTGGCGTTTCTGTCCTGAGAGGCCCTGCAGCATTCTCCAGCACTTTGTTATCCTCAAATCGTCAGACCAACGTGGCCAGTTCTATGGTGGCCTGAACACAGGGGATGAGGACGAGTGATTGCAAGAATGATCAAAACCCTGAAAAGAGACAGATGGACAGCAATGGAAGAGACACGCGGTGTCTTAGTGAGAGCTAAGCAAAGGAGAAAAAGAGAGGAAAACATAAACCTTGAAACTCAGCCGTCTTGGCTTGGCGCCTGTGGCTCAACGGGCTAAGGCGCCAGCCACGTACACCTGAGCTGGCGGGTTCGAATCCAACCCAGGACTGCCAAACAACAATGACGGCTGCAACCAAAAAATGGCCAGGTGTTGTGGTGGGTGCCTGTAGTCCTAGCTACTTGGGAGGCAGAGGCTGGAGACTCGCTTGAGCCCAGGAATTGGAGGTTGCTGTGAGCTATGATGCCACAGTACTCTACCCAGGGTGACAGCTTGAGGCTCTGTCTCAGAAAAAAAAAAAAGAAACTCAGCCGTCTTGAGAACGTCGTTAAGACCAGCCATATTGAGCGTGCATCTGATGAACATATTTCCTACGGGGGTGCGGGGGGAAGGAGGAGGAGAAAGAAAAAAGACATATATCAATAATTGCCTCTGAGGGATATTTTTAAAGGGTAATAACAATACGGAAAAGAGACAAGTGCATGGCCCTTTGTAGAAATGGGAGGGTCCCCTTGATTTGGGATTCACTTGATGAGGGAACGATGGAATTTCCCTCTGCACCCAGCATAAGAGTAAATCAGTCTTGAAATGTACCAGAGAAACCAACAAACACATTACCTTCTCCACACCTCTCATGCAAAGTGTCCCAAAGAGGCTCAGCAGAATGGAATTGAGCGGAGTTGCGATGAGAAAGCATACACGCTATAAAGGAACGTTCTATATAGAAGCAATCAATCCAAGGTGATTCATGCAATCAGCCAGTCAGAGGTGTAAATCCCTCCGGGGTATGCCACTGCCCGGTGCCTATTTTCTGGGGGCGATGAATGAATGGATTTCTCTCTCCTTCCCAGGCTCCAGTGCTTATAGCCATTGGCACTGTGGCAGGATTTATACCACGGTTCTTGTAAATTGTACCTTCTCTCTCTCCTTTTCAAAGATTTCTTTCAATAAAATGCAGATGGAATTGTTGGAGAGCGGCTTTTCATGTGTTTATAGGTTACTTCTGCTCTACCGCTTGTGCAGGTGTTTGTCTCTAGGCCTCTTTGTTTTTTTATTTTCTCTGTCTATTAGGGAAATGGAAACATATGGATTCCTTGTTTGGACCCAGTGGACCTTATAGAATAGTATCACTGTTGCCTTCCTCACACATCTTCCTGTAATCACATGGCTCTGAATTAGCCTCTTAATCCCCCAGTGGAAAAGCCATAATACAGGGAAATTCAATAAAATGTATATGTGTTCTGAATGCCAAAGCATTTGCAAAGTAGATGGGAATGTGGTCGTTTACAGGGCTGTGTGAGGGAAGCCTTAGCTGGCCTTGGTCACAATGTAGGTTAAAAAGCAGACATTCAAAATGGCAGTCATGTATCTGGTGCTTCATCAAGTTCAGATTCTAAAGTCTAGTTGGGAGAAAAGAAAAATAGTACTGAAGTACAAAGAAATCAGAGGAAGTCTTGGATTCCAGATCTGAACAACCAACATAATCATTTCCAGATTACATGAACAGTTTGATGCAGAGATTTTGTGAATGTTCCTTATCTGGAAGATAAAGAAACTAGAAACATAGGCAGAATGTTCCCAGAAATGCATAAAAATTAATGGTGAAGGCCTGCTATAGGCAATAGCCCCATGTTATAATTTTCATTGTAGATAAATATCCCATTTACTGAAGACTGCCCATGTTTTATTAAAAGGCCTCACTACGGCCCTTTAGGAAGAGGAAATATAAATGTTTACCCAGGAGGCTGTCCACCATCCCCAGCAGAGTGCTTATTAAGACTAATAGGAACACAGAGCATCTATGTTGCTAAAAATTTCAGCAGAAGAACATCCCTCAGCTGAAGATTATTACATTGCATTCCCTCCTCGGTGCCGGTCTAAGGACAGCCTGGCCTCCTTACCAGGAAGGCAAAGAGGTGAAGCACACGGAGGCCTGCCCCACCCATGCCCGGACAGAAAGGAAAGTGTATCCTGGAAGTCTCAAGCTTGCAACATTATGCAATTGTGGAAGCCTAAACAATGTACAGAGGTTCAGACCAAAATGTGGCTGGCTCCTAGGTGCTTCCCCGAACCTGTTGGGAACATTGCCCAAATTGTAATCGAGTGAAGTCACATTATGGGGCCCTGACAATGAGGGCCCCCTGCCCATCTTCCTAACACAGAAGGGGGAAACATGCTTTTCTGGATGGATAGATTGGACTTGGAGGGGTCTAATCTCATAAACTCTTCCCCAGATTTACCCTAGGATATGAAGAGAGAGGCCCCCTGAGGAAGGAAGGATATGGAGATATTCTCCCCTGGTGCAGAATCATTATATTAAATGAACGGTATTAGTAAGGGCACTTTTCCTCAGATGAACAGACGGAAAGCAGGAAAAAGAATTACCTATAAGGGTCTGCATGGAAGACTCTTTAATGAATGACCTCCATCACTTGAACTTGATTCTTCCCCTCTCCAGTTCATGAATCCAATTCTATGTAGCTTTTCCTCTAAAAAGAGTAAACATGACCGTTTTATATAGGCAGCCCCTGGCTTATGAATGAGATAGGTTCTATAGTTTATTCTTAAGTTGAATTTGTAAAAGGCAAAAGATTTATACGATCTGAAGAGAAACCAGAGTATTCTTAAGTTGAATTTATATGTAAGTGGGTACAGGTACATCTACCTATTCCTTCTAATACCCTCTGTTGGTAAATGCAAGTCTTACATTAGTCGGAGATTTGTAACTTGGGGACGTCCTGTACTGAGGTCCCTGACCTGGAAATTGACATGCCCCAGTAGTTGTCCAGCTCAACTTTAAATAATGACCTCGGCAGACTGTATGACAGCTTGAGTCTCAGTTTCCAAATCTGCAAAATGAGAAGATTAGACTAGATGACGTCTAGAATCACTCCCAATCTTAACATCCTAGCACTCTACATATTAAGGTTTAAATACTAATTATTAAGATGTGCTGCTTATGCCACACAAATGGGATGCTCATGACTTAAGTGTTGCCACAAGTGGTTTCCCATTGGGGCAGGATTTATCGTTCCACCCTTGTGTGGACTCTCTTCTGACCCTCAGTCCTTTTTCAAAAGGAAGCTGATCAGAAAAAAATTTTTGTAAATAAAAAATAAAGGATTGCATGTGTTTTGTCATGGAAGCCTTTTCTTATTTGGTTTCTTATTGCCAGTAGAAGACATAATAAATACTAATTAAAATAAGTGAATGCTGCATCTTTCATCTTGACATACAGCTCATCCCCCATCTTTGCATAAAAAAATAAGAAAAATTGTATGAGAATATATGGCTCTACAGAGAGTAAAAGAACGGGAGCTGCATCGGGCACAGAGTATATGCCACCAGTTACAAGGAGAGCCTGAGCCTGGGACTGCAGCTATTTCAAATGTAATTACCTCAGTCACCCCCCACTGGGCAGAGACTCTTAAGGTCTGCTCAGCTTCTAGTGCATGGCTGGTGCTCAATAAATGACAAATGCAATTATAATAATTAATAATTCATAGATTAATAATGCAATCCCTTTCCTGAGCTCAGTAATTGCCCGCCAACATGCCATGCTTACATGGGAACTGGTGCAGCTAGGCACCCCCAAATTTCCCCACACTTCCGTAAACCTGTGTCCAGAGGTCACCTTGAAGAAGTGATCACAGCCGCCTGTTAGTCTAACAAAGATGGCTGGCTTAAATGCTCTTCATTTTCTTTCTACCTCCTTCTCATTTCAAATATTTGCAGCTGTCTTTGAGACCCAGCCCTGAGAAATAAATGCCCTGTTGACACAGTTGATAGCTGAGCAAGGATCCTGTTACACTCACCTACGGCGCAGCTCAAGCACCTTCTTCTTTATCCAAAAATTGCAAAGGACACCAGTGACAGAAACATACATCCAGACCCTCCCCAGTCAGGGCCCACACCAGCAGCACCAGAGCTTTGAGGCGTGGGCAGAGTCACTTATCTGGGGTGAAGTGAACTGTTTGGCAAATCCTCATCACACAGCAATGAGAGTGCTCATTTCGGAGACAGTCACAAAAATCAAAAGCTCAAGCAGGTTATTAATATCCTAGCAAGTCTTCCCAGAAGAGGGCTAATGTTGATCTCTTTATCTCATCTGTGTTTTCTTTTTTTCCTGGCATTCTTTGATTTTTTACAATGCAGGTAATTCTACTGTGTTTGATCAGGACTCACTCAAGTTGCCTAATGAATTTCAATTGCCAGTTCATTTAGTTTTCCAACTGGCCTGTCCTCCCAAACCTTCCAAACTGAGATTAAAACTCAGCATTTCTGACTCGCTCATCCCCACCCCCAGAACTGCCTGCTCTTCCCCCAGACCTTCCCATTCTCTGTAATAATAAGGCCATGGTCAGCAGGAAGGAGAGGAGCTGATGTTATCAGACAACTCTCTAGTCCTTCTGGAGCCCAGAAATGACTGACCTTTTGTAATCCATAAAATCCACTCCTCCATCCTAACTCTGGGGGACTGGAAGGCAAATGAGTCCTCTAAACTGTCTTGCTTCTTAGGAATCCTTTTCTCACATTGTTTTTTCAGTTTTACTTTTTTTCAGGTTCCAAGTAAGACCAACCTAAAACATAGCTTCTGATTTCACCTTCGAAAGATAAAGTATATAGGCTAGACACCTGTGGCTCAACAGGCTAAGGCGCCAGCCATGTACACCTGAGCTGGTGGGTTCGAATCCAGCCCAGGCCCACCAAACAACAATAACGGCTGCAACGGAAAAGTAGCTGGGCCTTGTGGCGGGCGCCTGTAGTCCCAGCTACTTGGGAGGCAGAGGCAGGAGACTCGCTTGAGCCCAGGAATTGGAGTTTGCTGTGAGCTGTGATGCCATAGCACTCTATCCA